>CM068314.1:2636700-2884200 GCA_034766995.1 Acanthacorydalis orientalis
TCTAATGCCACAAATATGTATATCACACCGTCGATATGCGAGCAGAAGTCTTACTTAAGGCTTGTAAATATCACTGAAACAAAAAAAGGCCGATTTACAGCCTACCAAGAAGCAGTATTTCCCTCATCCATTACTGAGTGCGTTAATTCTTTAGTTACGTCAGGATTTTCTGTTAATAAAATCCGTTTTATGTTTAAAAAAGTAATCTTAGTGATCGGTTTCTCTTCCTTTATAACTAATCTTTGATTTTAGGTCAAAAAATCAGTTTTTAAAAAATTTTGTAAATTTAATTCGATTACTCTAGGTCTTCGTTTTTTCTAAATCAGGATTTTCTGTAAATGAAATCCGTCCTTTGCTCGAGAATGTGATTTTATTTGTGTTTTTATATTATTTTATAACCGATCTTTCATTTTAAATCAAAAAATCGATTTTTAAAAAATTTTGTAAATTTAATTCGATTACTCTAGGTCTTCTTTTTTTCTAAATCAGGATTTTCTGTAATAAAATCCGTTCTCTGCTCGAGAATGCGATTTTAATTGTCTCTTTATATTACGTTATAACCTATCTTTGATTTTAGATGAAAAAATCGTTTTTTGAAAATGTCAATTTTTTGTAAATTTAATTTGCTTACTCTAGGCCTTCGTTTTTTTCTAAATCAGGATTTTCTGTAATAAAATCCGTTCTCTGCTCGATAATGCGATTTTTATTGTCTGTTTATATTATTTTATAACCGATCATTGATTTTAAATGAAAAAATCGATTTTGAAATATGTGTTTTCCATAAAATTTTGCATACTCCAGATTATCACTTTTTTGAATAAACATTTATTGCTTTGTTTCTATCGTTAGCATGGAAACATATCTAATCGTATTGAAACCAAAAGAATAATCAAGCGGTCTATGCAGGGCCTGATTTACACTAGGTACCGCCTTTGAGCCTCAAATAAAATACTGCCCTTTCCCCCCAATTTTGTCCAAATAAATTAAGAAAAATCCGTAACTGTCGGTAATTCTCTGAACATTTCAACAGAAAGAAGTTTAATGATCAGTTAAAATTTTGTAAAATTTTTACCATTCATTTATTTAAAAAAATGCAAACTGTCATGTAGTAAATAGACCATTAATATACATATTTTTAAAATTTTTCTCCCATCGAAATTTGCCGCTTCTCAAGATTTACCGCTCTGGTCAGTAGCCCATGTTGCCCCTGTCTAAATCCCATGCTGGGTCTATACAAATAATACATGTATCTAGTAAACCATGAATCATCATAGAACAGTGTTAAATAAATAACACGGTAAAAAATTCAATTAAAACCCGATATTTGTTAAAATAGCGCGCGCGCGGCCATTGAGCCAGGCCGGTATCATAAATTTTTCCATTGATTTACTAACAGGCCCGCTTCCATCGTCCGAAAAAGTCGATCGTTCGCCCGTTCGTCTTCACCACGTTCGGATATTCTCGCACCGTGTGTTAACTTCACACGGCGAACGTCGTCTGTTCGATGTTTCTTCTCCGAACCGTACGGAACGGAGCGTCACGAATCGAAACCGTGCGCGAATTGAATATCCGACCGGTTAAACTTTCTGACCGTTTCGATCCAGCGACTATCGATGCGGCTTTGACTGAACGCAAATGTTTTAAACGTATGCGCGAAGAAAAAAAACTCAGGTTACATATTTTGCTATTTTTGGCTCCTTGTACAGTTTTATCAGCATGTAATAATTCAAACGTGTTTGTGTGTGTGTGTGTATATATATATATATATAGAGAGAGAGAGAGAGAGAGAAAGAGAGAAGAATATGTATTTACATAAACATGTATTTTGATGTATTGAATAATTCTAATATTCGAACGTATTTCATATACCAATAAACAAAAATTAAACTGGTCGTTTACCTCGACCAATAAGTATACATTAAGGTAAGGCAAGGTCAATGTCGACTGTTTTTTGCTTATCACCTTCAGTCGACCGAAGAGAAAGATCAAATACGAGCAGTCGGTGACGAGCGGCGAACAAATGAGATAAAAAACTTGCCAAACGACATTTGTCAAAACAGATCTTTTGACATTCTCCGGATACGGCGGCGTAACGGTACACGGCCGAACGAAACGACGACCGCCGTCCGTCGCGTGGGTGCGCGCGCTTTTGTTTTTGTTTTGTTTGTTTGTTTTTTTTTCCATGTTCTCGTTCGTTTGTTTTTCTGCGCTCTCGTTCGCGACGCACGGATCGCGCAGGCGACGTACGAGATCTGCACGGGACGCCGGTCGAACACGCCGCTAGAATTCGGCGTGGCCACTTCACGGCGTGCGTTCGTCTGTTTTATTTTCGTTGCACGCGAAATGGATTCGAACACGGTTCTCGTTTAAACTCCGCAACTGTTTAATTGGAATGTGGTTTATGTCGGCCGCTGCCGGTATCCTTCCACACTCGAAACTGGAATCGATTCGTACCGTTTACGTTGATGGACGGGGGTCTACAAACCTTGTTAGATTCGCGTATTGAAAAAAAAACGTTCTTCTGTCCGACCTCTGTTCGAAAATTTATCGGTTCAGTCGACTATCTGTAACAAGCATGCAGGCAGATCGAGATATCGGCGATAAAACAATTGCTGTAACTGATCGTAAAACAAGCATACAAAACAATTCTGATACGGTGACTAGATTCACTTTTGATGAATTTGATTTGTAATTTCATCGATTCAATTCCGTTCTTGATTCTACGGTACCTGTTCAGTTGTGTCGGTCGGAAGGAGTACGAGATTTAGTGTCAATATTTTTAATCTGAAAGACTGATAGGTATTGCGATCAGAAAACTGTTCCCGCTGTGCTTGTATGAGACCTTGTAAAATATCCACACATCAAATAACGAATATGATGTCCCGTTGCCTAGCAATGTTATATGCGTACAGTTAACGACAACTTTGATTCGTTTACAACACTTCAGATCATAGCACTCTTGTTAAAATGTTCAGTGGACACGTGCGAAGCGATTAATGTGAAAATAGACTCTGATACTGAAATTATCCGATTGATTTCAACTTCTTTCTGATGATAACATATCCTCACGCCTCTCGGACTTGATATTTGACTTCAGTTCGTGTAAAAATCCATAGTATCTATCACTGTTTATTGTTTCATTTTTAAGTGTGAAATGAATGACAATCAAACCTGTAAAATTGCACTCTTCACTCCTAGTCGTTCATTACGTGTGAATTTTTAATCGACTTTCCTTGTAACGTTCCGTTAGTACTGGTATCTTTTTCATGATCAAACACAACGGTCATATTGATTGAGAAATACTTAAAGTATTCCTTTTTTTAAATTATTGTGTTTTGTATCAATTATGAAAATTACAATAAAACATTTAAATAACTACCATTCTATCGGTAGGATAGAGTGGGGCACAGGAAAGAAACGAGGTCAGAAGGGGGCCACGGTCGAAAAAAGATTTTTGTTTTATCGAAATTTACAATGTTTTTTTTGTGTATAGAAAAATTATTAACAAAACAAAATCGGTCGAAACAAACATCCTGTACCAATCGCTTTTACAAACGAGCAGGCGTTGCAACGAAAACAAATTTTATTGTTCGTAGCATAAACAACGTTCCGAGAAGTCCGTAACAAAAATAAACAACATTTTCAGGGAACGGATCGTGCGCATCTGTCAAAACACAGAAACGTCGCCGTATCGTGAGACATGTCCATGAAATGGACTCCCGGCAGCATCGGACAGGTAGCACGGCTATCGAAATCGATCCGGTCGAACTGTTTGCGACTCCGTCGACAGCGGACTGTCGAACCGAAAAAAAAACGAAAAGAAAAGAATCGACCGATTAATAGAATCATAAATCTTGCACGCCGATTAAAACGACTTGTCACACACACAAATTATTCGGTATCAACAGTTGCACGGGTCAGATTTACAGCGTGGAATGTATGTGTGTGTGTGTACACTGTCCTTATCAGTTCCACTCTGTCTATTCATTTATTTATGTATGTATGTATGCATCGGTCGAAAAAAAAGAACAGTAACGAAATATGGTAATATCGAAAAGAAATGTTATTCGGGCGGACCGACGACGAATATTAAGAGGAGTGCAAAACGAAACTGGAAAAAAAAACATGTCCACTACTTGGTAGCAGTGCGCACCGGTCCCGGCCGTGATTTATAGCAGACACCGCTGACAAAATGTTGGAACCGATGTTCGGTTCTCGCTAAATAACGTTCGCTTCAATTTACCACCTTTTCCTCCCGACGTCGATTTTTTTTTCCAATGTCGACCGACCGTACGCCTCTATTTATTCGATTTTTTTTTTCGTTAGGGTACGGTAATCGCCGGTCGTGTGTAATTTCGATTTTTATTGAGGTCGCAAGCTTATAAAGTTTTAATTTAAATTGGATACCGTACAACCACATCGTTTATTACACAGCCACTATGTGTGTGTGTGTGTGTGTCAGACGTACCTCTCTGGAATCTTTTCACTGAAACTCGTATATACAGATGGTCCGAAAAGGTATTCCCTAAATCTGTATACAGATTCAGTGACATGAGATGAATAAACGTGTTAATACTCCATTGAAGAAAGATATGATGTAAACGTCACTCTGGGGTCTCTTTCAAGTTGTCAGTCTCTATGATCTTTTCACTGGTAACTTGGATACACCACTTGAATACTGTACTTGAATACAACATAAAACTGTTTCATAAATTTGTATACAGATTCAGAGATGTGAAACTAAATGAAAAGCTTACACAGATATAAAAAAAAGACAATTGCAGCGGCGGGTCAAACTGTATGCACGGCCTTCTGCGATTCTCACATCAGAAGCGATTGTTTTTCTTAATCTCGCATTGAGTAGGCTTTGTCATTCTGCTTGAAAAGATAGGACCTTATTTTAAACGTTTTATAAACGTACACAGATTGCTTTTAAAATCGTTACTGTTTTGTCTTTCTGAATACTGTTCTGAACTTCTCTGCACTGAATACTTAAACCCGTCATTTTTTTAAAAAAAAATAAACAACGTTATTGTAACAGATTGGCCATAGATGTGGCCTTCTACGATTCTCATATCGAAAACGATAGTTTTGAGTTATCTTACGTTAAGTAGGCTATGCTTATATATATATATATATATATATATATATAATATAATACCTTGTTAAAAAAATGACAAACGTTTTATAAACGTGCACTGATTGCTCAAAATCGTTACTGTTTTGTTTTTCTGAATACTGTTCTGAACTTCTCTGCACTGAATACTTAAAACCGTTATTTTTTTAAAAAAAAATAAACATAATTTTATAACAGATTGGCCATAGATGCGGCCTTCTATAATTCTTATATCGAAAACGATTGTTTTTCGTTATCTTGGATTAAGTAGGCTTTGTTATTATGCATAAAAATATAGCGCCTTTTTAAAAAAAATGACAAACATTTTATAAACGTGCACTGATTGCTCAGAATCGTTACCGTTTTATCTTTCTGAATACTGTTCTGAACTTCTGTGCACTGAATACTTAAATCCGTTATTTTTTTTTAAAAAAAATAAACAACGTTTTATAATATATTGGCCATAGATGCGGCCTTCTACGATTCTCATATCGAAAACGACTGTTTTGGGATATCTTGCGTTAAGTTGGCTATGAGATTATACATAAAAATATAGCACCTTGTTAAAAAAATGACAAACGTTTTATAAACGTACACTGATTGCTCAGAATCGTTACTGTTTTTTTCCTTCTGAATACTATTATTCATAATTATTCCATTGGAATGACTGAAACTTCTGTTTCTGAATTACGGTTCTTATAGTATCGGCTTCCAGTCGACCTGCTTTTGGTAGTTTCTAAAGATAGCTACATTAATGTCTTAAATTAAAACGAATTACAATCATTGTGTGTGAGAGTATTGGCTATGGAAGAACAGTGTAAACGGAAATTTGCTTTCAATTAACCCATGAGTGCGGATCTCTTTAATCGATGAAATGACACACACTTAATGTAAAATATGCCAAAATTATAAAATATTACCTATCTAAATATGAAATAACCTATTTAAAAACCTCTGAAATAAATGAACGGATTTTAATGTACGTTTTACACGCATTTCAATGACGATTCTGACCGCAGAGCGGCGCTGGAGTAGAGAAATGGTTATTTTTCATATCTTAATCTATACATGTATACATATTTATGAAATGTCTTTTCACGGCACACTATATATATATATATATATATATATATATATATGAACATAATCTTAAATGACAAAAAAAAAACTTATTACCGGCTACAATGCGATTTTAATGGCTGTAATATTACAAATTGAATTTTGACGATAAGATCAGAAACACATGTCTCGAAAAGCAGGGCATTAAAGTAATCGTTTTCATCTCTTAAAAAGTATTAAACGTTTCAAGAATTATTGTGGTTTACTTTGTTCGCGATAATTTGCAGGTTGGTTCGTTTCTTAACAATGGAAATACGATTTTTGTCGGCGGTGTTTTTTTTCTTACCGCACGTAGACCGAACGACATTGATGACAGAGACGTAGCTGCAATCACACAAACGTTTGTTGTTTGTGTTACCTAGGTTACGGACGTGTAAACGAACCGAGTATGAATTTTAATAGGCAGCCGTGATTTAAGATTAGATCGACGTTAATTGGATACTGATGTCAATTGTTTGTGACGTAGATGCACAGTTATCTCGATTTATGTATATGTATATATATGTATGTATATATATATATATATATATATATAGAGAGAGAGAGAGAGAAGATGATAAATAACTAATTAAGAAATAAAAATAGATAGTCGATTTATAACTAATGTTCTTCAGTCTTGTGTTTGATTTTAAATTAAGTAGTAACTCAATAGAAATAAAAAAAGGAATATTTTTAATAATTATGTATAAATGGTTCGCACAATAAGGATTTGTCCTTTCTTTTTACTTGTTTCTTTTTTTTAAAAAAAAACAATTGATACTTTTTAAAGGAGCCTTCTATATTTTCAAAAATAACTTATTATCTAACTCCGCGGACATGCAAATCTTTTCCTGATCAAATGTGTTGACTAATCGTTTGTTGATCATTTTTGATTACGACCTACAGGATGACTGTTATAAGTTCCACGATAATGATTTCCTTTTCTGATACCGTCAAGAGGATATAACGTTTCGTCGTACCCGAAACGTCTCGTTTTGCGACTTGACAGATGATGTTTTTTTTACAGTCCATTCATCACATACAGTTCTGGCACTAAATTCGCATTCGTGAATGATTTTTTTCGTTCGCACGGACCGCAGACGAATTCTCTGGCCGTAAATCTTTAATAAATCGTTATTGATTATTGTTTGATTGCTGTTTATGCGCGTTTCGATGCCAATGCGATCGTCTTCAGAACGCTAAAAGGTACGGGAAATCGTTAGTCAGAACCAGACTGTTAGTGGACTCCTAGTGGAATCAACACGGTCTTGTCGAATCGCAGTCAACTTGATGTAAGAAAGGTTAAAATTTCAACAGTTCAAATATTTTTTTCCATATTCATTTAATTCGAAATTCTTTCATGGACTCCCGCTGAAAGATCTTCAATATTCAAAAATCGCATCAATGTTTACCTTTTTCTTCGTTCATGTATTCCATGCTGATATATATATATATATATATATATATATATATATATATATATATATATATATATACACACACATATATATATATATACATGTGTGTGTGTGTATGTAAAGTACGATTAAACTAAAAATATAATTAGTTTTCACACAATGTCGCAATAGGAGATCTATAAACGATTCTTATATTAAATAACTAATAATAACTTTTGACAGGTACTGATGTGTTAAAATGCGAATTCATCTTCAAGCATCGATCAATCAAACGATTTAAATTATTTTTATCTACATACACACACACACACATATATATATATATATATATATATATATATATATATATATATTTATTTATTTATCATCAGCAGCAGCAGTGGCCTCTGTCAATCCATTGCTGGATAAAAACTTCTTCCATGATTTCCCATTTAGTTAGGTTGAACACCTCCCTTCCCACCGGTTTCCATTAAAATTTTTAATTTCCTTATCTCATCGGTTTTTGTGGCCAGTTTCTTGATCTTTTTATATTCCATGGTTCTCAGTTAATATTTTCTGTTGTCCGTCGGTTGTCTTCTCTTCTTAAACATGCCCCGTCCATTTCTATTTCAGACTCTTCACTCTTCTTATTATATCTATGACTCCTGTCTGTTTTCGTTTCCATACCATTCTTTTCCTATCTCTTCTTGTTATTTCAAGCATGCATCTTTCCATACTTCTCTATGCTGCTTAGAGTCTCTGAAAGATTTTGGTATTAAGCGTCCATGTTTCACTGCTGTATATAAGGACCGGTAGTATACATTGATCATATATATATATATATATATATATATATATATATGAGAAAAATATACATTAAACACATTTATTATATCCTTACCTAAGAACCTGAAACATATCTTTTGAGTACCAGAATAATTCAATAAATTTTGTGTGCGCAAAGAAAAACTGAAAGATCTGTAACAGAAACGTGAAGAACGACTCTACAGACATACTGGATCGTTCCTGCGTCGAGGGTACGAATTTATGCCGTCGACATATATCGGCTTCATTCGTTATTAAAACAGTGTACGTTCGGGCCAGATGTCTAGATCATTGTATCGAAGATGTGTGAAAAAGAAGACGTTCGGTATCTGCACGCGTAGAATTTTCCAAATGATGACCTGTACTCAAAACTGTGTCTGTACGGGTACAGTTTTATCACCCGGCCTGTTTACAATGACACGAATAAAATAAAAAGTACAGAAAATTGAATACAGGGAGGACATTAATAAATATATACAGGAAAATAGTCATGTGTTATAAGAAGAATGACAGATATGATGAGATGAATCGTTAGTTTAGAATGGAAATAAGCGGAATACTTCATAGAAACAGAAGAATACTCTGTGACAGTTAACAGAAACTATGAACTGAAATCGTAGCATATTGAATACAACTTAAAAAGAGCCTAATAAACAGTTTCTTCTACACTCATTACATCAATTTCCAAATAATTATAGAGGCAAAACAAGTGAAGCACGCGTCGAACTCTATTCTCTGTACAAGTTTCAATTCGTTCCGCTTCGAAATTCATATTGAAAATATTATTTATCTTGTTTGTGTTTTCTTTGTCTTTTGTTTTAATTACATTGTTTTGCACCGCCGTCGTGATCGATTCATTAATTAGCGTTTATACACTAAACAGTCGCATGCTCGATAAAAAAAATGACATACGGCATAAGACCAGATTTGTACTCTTGACGTGACCGTCATCGGCCTGACATGCTAACCACTCCGCTTTAATGAAAATTGATTCGTCTCTATTTAACACCCACTGCGAACCGTACAAACATTATTAATACAGTTTTTTTTATCGTTAATTAAAGCAGAAATTCGCAAAAAAATCTTCAATTTATATACTTGAAAAGAGAACAATTAATCTTATATGTTTTTTTTTGTTCAAATAGATACGTTCGTAGCTCACTTCATATATATGTATATATATATATATATATATATATATATATATATATATTTGTATGTGTGTGTGTGTGCGTATACATAAATAGATGTACAAGTATGCTGTGATATAAACAATTGCAAACATTTATTTCGTAGTCAAGTGTTGTCTTTTCTAAATGTCATCTGTTAAAACAAGCTTACTGGATTTATTTTTATTAAATTTATATATATATATATATATATATATATATATATATATATATATATATATATATATATAAGTAGAATTGTAAGTAAGCTGTGATACAAACAATCACAAACATTTTATATTTAAGTGTTGTTTCTTTTAAATGTCATCTGTTAAAATAAGCCAACTCGATTTATTTTTTTTAATAAATTGACGATTATATATATATATATATATATGTGTGTGTGTGTGTAACACATGATCTATATTTGATTATTTTTTTTTACAAAATAAATCAAAAATGCCATCTAACAAATATGAATTCTATGAAAATTAATGCGTTTTTCTTTTTTTAAGCATAGTTTGATCCGAATTTGTGTTATTTATCGTACTAGTTTCCCAATTTTGAATCTCATCTCTGATACTTATTTATCTTTTTTGTTATCAAATACAAACGAAGTAAAAATCGTATTTGAAAATTGTATGCACAGGAAATATTATCAGCGGCATAGCTGCACCGCGCCGCCCGATTATAAAACAGACAAACTGAAATAACGATCCTATTGTGAAAAGAGACGTCCACGGCCAACGTCGTCGCATCTTCAACCGAGACACGTTTTCGGTTTCTTGAAATTGGATTTTATTTTCTCTTCGATTCCTTCTATATTTTTTTTCCCTAGCAATGGATAACAATGACAGTTCAGTTCGATTATTCAACTATGCTAGAGTAACAGAAACGTCGAAAAAACGTACAACCGCTCCACTACTGTTCCGTACGTGCTTGTTTTTAAGATTATGTCTCCGAGATTAAAAAGCGCGGAGAGAGGTTATGTTTACGTACCAAGAACGAACGTTCAAAACAGAACGTTTACATTCTCAGACATGCGATTCCGAGCATTTAATGAGTTTATTGTATACTATTTTAGGTCAAATTATGGCCAGTTCGTATTTCGGTTTCGGTACGAGATTTGCATAAACATAACCTATATTATACACAAGACGAGAGTACACATTATATATATATATATATATATATATATATATATAATGTGCACATGTGGAGATAAAAGTTTCGGTAATTATATAAGAGTGTTCGCATTCGAATTCCTCGCTAGGCGAATGAAATTATGACGGCATGCACGCCGTCGTCATCTTTTTTTATAACTCTAGTGTTTCGTACGAAATTGCAGCTGTCATCTTTACATCCATTCGATGTAAATTACAAATGGTTATTCGCGCATCTACAGGCTTTTCGAAACTCTTAGACGCGAACCGCATGTGTTTTATCTGACAGTCGGTGCGTTGTTGTTTTTCTTTTTTGTATGTTCTTTGACTCGGATCTTTTATGAAATTCTTCTGCGCTCGCATGCGGTCCTTATCGATGCTTTCGGTAGATGTTTTCGGATTTCGCTGCACGATGAGGTGGATCTCTGGTCCAGCCGTTTAACAAAATGTTCAGTAATCAATTATTGAATGTTTTGATCGAAAAAACGAAAGGATTGTCTGTGGAATGGATAACAATTCATTTATTAGATAAATGAAGCTGGATGTTGACCTTGAAATGTCATTATCTGTATAATACTTCTTGCACATAAAACACATCCAATACCTGCAATATATCTAATACATCTGAGAGTATAAACAAGTAACACATCAACTTGTCCGTGCTCGTCGCCCTCTTTTTTTTCGTTGCTATATATGTTCATTTTTCTTATCACAGCTTCCTACATTTAACTATATGTATATATATATATATATATATATATATATATATATATATATATGTATATATATATATATATATATATATATATATATATATCTATATCTGTATCTATATATATATATATATATATATATATATATATATATATATATTTATATATATGTAAATTTTCATAACGAACAAAATTTTTTAAGAGGTTATATTTCATAGAAGTCAAACTGACGCTTATATTATTTTGACATTTGTTAAGTTTTGACATTTCTGTTTTTACTTATGGTTTCTTATACAAAAAAGCAAGGCATTGAAATAATACAGTCGTGCTACGAAATACAAATGCGCTATGAAAATGATCGTTCTATAAAAAAAAAAAACATTTTATAAGAGGTCGGATGCTGGTAGTCCGGAAGAAATATTCCCCAGGAACGCCCGAAAAAAAAAGAAAAAATTACAAAGAAGAACAAAAGAACAGCGAAAAGCTAATCAAACAAAAAAATTATCTAAATGAGCAGTAGTGACGTTGTGGAACCAAATAATAAAAGTTTAAAAGGGTAGAACAAGGCTAACAGTCGAAGAACGCGATACGCGCTGTTTGATAAAGATTGAAAATATCATGAAAGAACGAGCAAAAATGTAGATTATGTTTAACACTTTGATCGCCCTGTCACGCAAATCTGAGTGACAGTTGTTTCCGCGAGAGGATGGGTGAGGGAGGAGGGGGGTCGCCCCATCGCGCGCGACACTTTTCTTCAACAAGTTATGCAGCCTTTTACACATAATTCGCAACAGTTTTCATTTGTAACACAAATATTTAATAGTAAATAAATAAATAAATAACTACTTTATTGTTACTCAGTTTGGATACAAATAAAATACATGTGTAATGTTTATGTTGCAAATCTTTTGTGAACACCATCCGGTTTAAGGGCATAAAAAAAATAAAAATAACAACAATAACAATAACATATTTAAAAACAATAGAAGGGTACAGTACATTAGTCAATTCCGAATAGCTGAACTTGTAAAATATTGCACGGAACGTTCCTCCATCTCGGTCTACCTCTAACTGACTGAAATTCGGCAACTTGATATGTTACAACCTTATATATATATATATATATATATATAGGATATTAAAAACTTTCTTGGAAATCTGTGCAAAAGAGGGGCACTCAATAGAACAAAATGGAAAATCATGGAAGAGGCCTTTATCCAGCAGTGGATTAACAGAAGCTGAAGATAATGATGATGATGATGATGATATATATATATATATATATATATATATATATATATATATATATATATAATGAGAGAAATATGCATTAAACACATTTATTATATCCTTACCTAAGAAACTGAAACATATCTTTTGAGTATCAGAATAATTCAATAAATTTTGAGTGCGCAAAGAAAAAATAAAAGATCTGTAACATAAATATGAAGAACGACTCTGTAGACATACTTGATACGTTACAACCAAATATATTACTAGTGCGTCACATGAATTTGTGTCCTGTTGGAAACCCTCCCGATCTACGGCGGCCGATCAACGCGTTAAGTGCGACGATCAAAAAAAAGTGTTCCAAATAGCAACGTCGTGCGGTGATCTCCCCGCCGGGCGTCGGCGAGCAAATCGAATAGGGTACGGAGGCCGCTGGTGTTAAAAAATATGTACTCTTGCTTTATGTCCTCCACCCGTGTTAATATGAACAGACTGGAAATAAAAATGTACCCGTACGGACATTATTCGGTGTGAAGGACCATAAATCTTGAAAAATTCCACGCGTGCTGTTACCGAATGTCTTTTATTTTCACAGCGCTCGATAGAATAATCTAGACGTCTCGTCCGATCGTGCATTGTTTTGACAGTAGGTCCACGACCTAAATTCGTATCCGACACGGGAACGATCTGGTATGTCTGGAGAGTCGTTCTGCTCGAACGCAGGTCCACAGAAATACATTAACGACCGCGTGCGCCTGTTTATTATTCAGTTCGTACGAAATGGACGGCCGGCCAGTAGGATTAACGCGCGCGGCCGTCGGCGTATGAATTAATTAACTTGCTGCGAACAAGGACCACACCTGCACACACAGGTATATATATATATATAAACACATATACATATATACATGTGTGTGTATCGAGCGACATTAACGTGTCGGGTACAAACTGGCGACATGCACGCAGAAATACAGATAAAACTATGCTGTTTTCCATCCGAGAGCAGATACGTACGTATGTTTCATTCTTGTGTCAAGTTCAAGGCGAACCGTTGGCATTTCGGGTGGTTGTTTGCTGAAGGAATCGCCGCGGCGTTCGCCCGAGTGAGTACTGGCGATATTTTTTTTTTTTTTTTTTGATACGAATAATGACAGATTCGGCCGTGCTGTACGGAACGGCTGAAAAATCGTGTAGTAATTA
Source organism: Acanthacorydalis orientalis (assembly GCA_034766995.1). Classification (NCBI taxonomy): domain Eukaryota; kingdom Metazoa; phylum Arthropoda; class Insecta; order Megaloptera; family Corydalidae; genus Acanthacorydalis; species Acanthacorydalis orientalis. The sequence continues at coordinate 2,650,612 of CM068314.1, forward strand.
TATAGAACGGAGCTCGTTCGGATGTACAGCAACCACCTATCCGCGAGCCAGGGTACACAAGCGGGCTGTGTGTGATGAACGACGACGGTCACCTTGGGTCCGTCAACCCGACGAACAGTCTTCAGAATCATTCTTTTCCGAGACGTATCTGATTTTTTGACGTGCGGATAAAGGAGACAATCTCTGAAAAATCGAATCCGGGTGTTTTTAATTCTTCGGATTGTTGAATCCGTACAATTATTACCCCCGCTTAATTATTATATTACTTTGTCAATTTGTAAACGTTGTATATGTTTACTACAAAGTAGGCCTAGCCCTGTTAATCGTTTGTTTTGAACACAATTCACTGACAGCCGAGCAGCATTTGTTCTCGTTTATCAGTCAGTTTTTTGTATAAAGTACATGTTATAAATAAATGAATCACGATCATAGCGTACTTTGAAACGTTTCTTGTATTTGCATTTGTTATTTTATTATTGTATTTTGTTTATAAATATCAATAATAAATTGAAATGTATTAACAGAGACGGATTTATTTGTTTTTTGTTCCTGTAAATGTTTGAACGGAATAGAAACAAATTAAAATCACGATGTGTAACAGATACATAGATTGTTTTCAATGTAAAAGGAAGAAGTTTTTTAAGATATTTAACAACAAGCGCCGTTTTGATTTTAAGATTTCTTTTCAAAGAGTTCAAATAATAAAAAGATTGTTAATCGATTAAACATCCTCATTTTCCTGAATTTCAATAAAAACTTTTTATGCGATTTTCTGTTTATTTTCACTCATTGCTTTGGTTTTATTTTGGCATCGATATGCAAAATATTCGATTTTGAAAAAAAATTTCAATACATGTGTGACTTTTTTCTGACAATATCTCAGCAAGGAAAACGCACAGAGAGAGGTTGAGATGAAAATATTTTTTTGTTAATTTGTGAAGTGAAAAAAGAATTCATCAGAGAAATGAATGTAGCCAGTGTCAGAGTTGTTTTGTGACACTGATTTATCTATGGTATAATACCATTGTAAGGAGCGGACTAACAAAAATCAAGTGCACTCTGAAAAATACAAGTGCTTTTAAAGAAAAGAGAATACTCTTCTCATTTTTGAAGTAGGAAATTGTTTACAGAAACGGATGTTTTCTTGTTGTCAGAACTGTATTTTTATTGCACAAAGTGTCTCACTGTACAATTACAAAAATTGTACGGAGATCACTGTCTGCAGGTAAAATATCTTAAATTCAAAAGGATTAAAACATTGAATTGATTGTCTTGTCAAGCACCACAAATGCGTTATTCGTGTTAATTTATAAGATCGGCCGGATCGAAGTGCACCGATCTTTAAAAACAACGGAGAAACGATAAATCAAACGACGAAGCATGTGATATTTTTCAGAGCCCGCTCGTTTTCAGTCCAGAACTGTCTTTCGAGTGCACGTTATCGAACGATTCCAGGCATGCTTTGCCCCCTCCTGGCAACGACAGTCGCCGATTTCGTACCGAAAAACGATAATCGCACGATGTAGCCGGTCCGTTCGTCACGAGCCGTAAATAATAATCATAACAAGCCGATCGTATGAACAAGCGGAGGCGGAAAATTGCATTCTTGTCAATTATTCGATCGATAACTGCCAGTACACGTACATGTAATTCGCGAAATGAACCAGTCTGTCAAGCAGAAATTAATGATCCGCTCGATCAACACACACACACACACATGTGATGTGTGTTTGTTCGCGAGTTTCGGATCGTCGACGGCCACCGGATAATTGGCGCGGCAGTCTACGTTTTATTCGAAAGTCTAGTCTCGGACACCGTTACCGAAAGACCGCGGCTTCCAGCGCTTTAATTAAACGCCACGTCCGCGATTCGATCAGAAACCGTGCGCCGGTCCGCAGCGGAATGATTACATGGATGCGAGCGAGATGCGGAAATCTGTGCCAATGTCTGTTATGATGTAACGGCCGTCGATTTCGTGTTCAATTAAAGCATATTCATATATTTATGCGGACGTACGTTTTATTTCCTCGCGGCCGAGACCAGTTTTATGATGCGAGGCGACGCGCTGACTGCCGAGATCCGACATGAAGGAGAACCGCGGCTTGAAGTACAATTATCCGTCGAGCTCGATAGAACTGCGATGTGAATGGTTTTGACGGCTTAGGCGCGTCTTGACTTGAGTCTTAGGCGGCGTGGTTTACATGAACAATTGAATCCGTGCGTGCCATGGCCGCCGCCCGCGCCTCTACTATTCGCCTCGCGGTCGGGAAAACGCTCTGTAGACTTGATGTCGCGACGCTAGTAGTAGGGCGATATTTCTGAGCGCGAGTTTTAAAATGTTTTGTCACCCATTTAAGCCAAATAGTTTGAAAATTTTATTGCAGGAAATGTAGGAATAGGTGCCTTACTTAAAAGCAATCTGGAGAAATGTGTACAATCTACCTTACCAACCCAGTATTTTCATTAATTAAAATTTCGATTCAATTTAACTTGACAATACTGGTAAATGAACGAAACCAATGCGTTATTGCGTCGACTTAATGGATTGTTTTCATATATAAAATATAAACAGTGGAGAAATTTTAATTGTTGCTAATTTACATATAGTCAAGAACCTGTTTATGCGGTAGATACGTTCCACAAAAAACAATTCATGTTGAAAAATCAGGGATACGTTCCATAATTCCCTAAAACAGCACAAAAACAAACCAATGAGTGAAAATAAACCGAAAATCGCATAAAAAGTTTTGATGGAAATTCAGGAAAATGAGAATGTTTAAGTAACTCGTTCGAAAATCTGAAAGAAATCGATATAAAACTTAAAATAAGTTTGTTTTAAGACGTTATTCGTTCAATTTTATTGAAAAGTAAGAATTGTTTTTACATTTTTCCATCAGAATTCTTGTCGCTATCTTTTTCGTCCGCGCGGACACAAAAAAAAATTAACTTTGTTTCAGTTTTCTCAGAATTACACTGGAGGACGACACATATATTTTTTTATGTGAACATTTCTGTACTAAACAAAAACGATAAACTACATACTTGAATACACAGAATTGTTTTATTAGACCTATGAGCCGGGACATTGTTTTTTTGATGAGGAAGAACTTTTCGAACTCTTCCCATGTCTCTTCGACATGATTTTTGGGTTTCGGTTCTCGCGAGAGATTACAGTAGCGTTCGCTATTTATTGTTTCATCTTTAGGCGTGATAGGAATCAAAATTGAAATTTCCATATCACAAAAAAGTACTATCAACAACTTTCGAACAGAAGGCTGTGCGCTTGACCTTTCAATATATATATATATATATGTATGTATATATGTGTATATTATATGCATTTATGTACAAAAGGTGCCAAATGTACACACAGTGAGCTGTGCGAGCGCAGTGTCAAAATCGCAATCGGATCGCGCTAGCGTTGCTCGCTCGCCTTGTTTGAATAACAAATGAAACTACGTTCGAGAGCGTGTCTCGTGTGTGTTTGTCTATATTAATTCTTTGTCTATATTTCGCGATAAATTCCAGCATATTTGACGACCACGATAATTTTTAAAGTGGTCCTATTACGTTCGCCGCCTCCCCACTTAAGCATCGTTCTGTGTACAATCGTACGATCGGCACACAGCGCCGATTCACCGTACAATGATCACAGGACGACAGCGAAGCTTACTGTCGCCCCGATCGATTGAAACGGACATCTTGTACTTAGTATAGAAATATTTGGAATCGACAGCGTGATTTGAATCGATGATCGATTAAATAAATAAGTTTTTGAATTCTGATAAAAACCGAGTCGGTTTCTTCGAAATCGAATATCAGCTATAGTATATATATATATATATATATATATATATATATATATATATATATATATATATATGTATGTATGTATAAGAAGTAAAAGATAAATCAGTTTATCGATAAATTCATTGATTCTTATAACAAATAATCGTTTTATAATGAAAAAAATGATTTTTTACAATTGTTGGGTTTTGGAACAAAAATCACTGATGTCATATATATATATATATATATATATGTATATATATATATGTGTGTATAGTATATATATATATATATATATATGTATATATATATTATATATATATATATATATATATATATATATACATTTAGAAAATTGCGGTTTCGGAATTTAGCACGATAATAAATGAAATTTGATTAAAAAAACAGAATCCAGATTTATAGCGTTTGATAGTGTGATTAAAATATTTTTTTGAACCGAAGAGAATAGAATTTCGTCGAGATTTTAATTTCGAAAACATTTTACAACTATTTGTACTCTTAACTCTAGAATCCCATCAAAGTTGATGGATGAAAAACGAATTTCATCAATATTTGAATTTTTATAACCTTCAGTTCATACTTTTCTCATATAAAAACATATATAAACTGTTCAGTGTGCTATGACCGTCGTTAAAGAAATACGCTCGCGGCAGATATGCCAAAGGTGGCTAGAAAATGAAAAATATATCTATATGTAGACAAAAATTGATTTCGTATTTGGCCTGATGATAGATCGCGAAAGGTTATCAATGAATTAAATTAACACAGTGTAATAAAAGAAATGAATTTTGCCAATATTTAATATTTTTTACAATTTTTCTAAATTCCTTCGTTCTTATATGACGTTTGATAACAAAAACATAGTGTGCCATGACCGTTACTATCGAAACACAGCAATTATATCAAACATGTCATAGGTGGCCAGGAAATAAATAAAAAAGCGTTTAGATAGAAAATTGCTGTTTCGGAAATAAGTGTGATAGTAAATCGGAGTTGATCGAACTGAAAAAAATAGAAGCTAGAATTATAGTTTCTGGCACTGTGACTAAAATAATTTTAGAAAGGAAAGTAATATAATTTTTCCGATATTTTAATTTCCAACACCTTTTATAACTGTTTGTATTCTTACCCGATATCTCGCAAGGAACGAATATAAATCGGATAGTGTGCTGTGTTCGTCGCTATAGAAATATGATAATTGTTTGTATTCACGAGCGACTAGATAATGTAAAAGTGTATAGATATATTAACTTTTTGGATTCATAACTGACACGTTGGTAGATTATTAGACGAAAAAGGAAAAAATCATTTCGGAATAAAAATTATGTTTAAAAACAGGAAATAATATACAAAAATGGAAAGTGGAGTAGAATAAATTTCCAGTGAACGAGTTTAAATATTTTGTATTTCTAATAATAATAATAATGATTGACATTTCTTAAAATCGAATGTTTGAATTTTTCTATGGAAATACGATAACTGTTTATATTCACAAGCGACCGGATAATAAAAAAGTGTATCGATATATTAACTTTTTTGATTCATAACTGGCACGGTGGTAGATTATTAGACGAAATTAACAGGAAAAAATCATTTCAGAATAAAAATTTTGTTTAAAAACAGGAAATAATATTCATAAATGAAAACTGGAGTAGAATAAATTGCTAGTGAACGAATTTATATCTTTTGGATTTCTATTAATAATGATTAAGACATTTCTTAAAATCGAACGTTTACATTTTCCTATGGAAATACGATAATTATTTATATTCACAAGCTACTGGATAATGAAAAAATGATTAACTTTTTTGATTCATATTTGACACGGTGGTAAATTATAAGTAGAAGTTTGTAGGGAAATATATTTTGGAATATTTATTTGGAATCATCATACTGTCCATGAAAAACAAATGCATTCGAATGACAAAAACGTGACCTGTTTTAATTGACATTTTTTTGAGAATACAGTAGTTAAGTTCTTGGGAAAGAATGACACATTTTTTGTATTTTTTTTGATATACGGTTTTTCCTACGAAATCATTTTTTAGAACTAAATGAAGATAAATCTGTTCGATCAGAAACGAAACGGATGTTCGAAAAACGTCACGGTGCGCGATAAACCAATGAGATCACGGAACAAACGCTCCGCGCGATCAACCGAAAGCGTCGACCGAATTCAAACGCGAACGCGCGAATCAACGTCTCCGTACTCGTCCGCGCGTCAACAATCGCACAGTCAGGGTGCACGGAGTCGAATTCGTTCGAATCCGACGACGAGCCGGCCGGCCGGCCGACTCATCGCCGATCCTTTTGGGTAGGGGACGGTGCCCCACTCTGGCGAGGTCCTTGCTTCGATACCGTCCACTGACTGATGATATCCGAGTTCCACTATAAAAAGAAATCCTTGCTCGTCCGAAACGCTGTTATTCAGCGTACACCAGGGTTGCCGGTGCGTACCGTTTTTCATACACACGAAGGCCGCACGCCACTGGCATACCATTAGCGTGCGTGACCGTCAACGAGAGATTCCATAAACGAGGCGCACGCGTTCCGACGCAATTTGATATAAAGACAGATCGTTCATCACTCGATCGATTTTTTTCTTCTTGTCTTTCTGTTCGATTTACATTCCGAGGGTCGCGTCTTCGAGTGTGTGATTTAATTGACAGTGAACGATTTTGACTGAGAGCCGGAACACTTTTCAGTGAACATAAATTAACATTTGATTGTGTTGTAAACATGTTGTAAAGTGGAGAGATTTTGATTTGAGGTGAGTTTATATATATATTTTTTTATAATTTGCGAACAATCGACTTTTGATTGATTGCTGATTTTTCGATCGACCGGGTTGTACATCACTGGATCAACTTCTACCTGATCAGACAATAAATCTACATTTATATTTTGTTTTTAATTAATCGAACTCTCTTTATGTGCAATAATGTTGAAAAACAAAAATAAATAACAAACAAAAACGGTCGAAATTAATTTTAATTAATAACTAGATGTTAATTACAGTTAATGTGAAACTATTTACAGAACTTTTAAAAATTAATTAACAGGTAGTAAATCGTTTCCAGGTATACACTACTTAAAAATATGTTTTTCAAAACATTTAATGCATGTTTCATCTTATCTCAGATTTTATTAACATTTACTATCAGTAAAATCAGCTTCTTTTTTTTTAAAAAAAATGTAATTGCCAAATTACAAAAATATTTTTACCGCTTCATATTCTAATAAGAATGATACTATTTTACATTTTTCTGATGAAAAATGGATGATTTATCCAATAAAATGTACGATTTTTCCATCAGGCCTTACTCAATCAATCAGTGTCCAATTTTGAAAATATATCTGATAATTTTTAGTAATAGATTAAAATCAATAAGAATTAAAACAATTATCATTTATGATAATTATGATCATAGTTATCGACGCGTCTTAAAATCTTAAATATTCATTCATTCATTCCTTGGATATCATGTTATCAGATTTATTGTATTAAGCAGTATTTTAATCATTATTATAAAATTTTCATGAATTATTAGAGATCTAAAATCGTTTACTAGAAATTTATTCCATACTGTTTTTGATTTTAAATATTATTTCCTGATTTTAAACATACTATTTTCATTCTCAAATTAATTTTTCCCGTCAATTTCGATTAATAACCTACCATGATATCAAATATGAATCCAAAACGTGAATATATTTTTATATCTTTCATTATCTAGTCACTTGTGAATATGATCAATTATCATATTTCCATAGCAACGATCGTAGTACACTACTATCTGATTTACAATCGCTCCTTACGCGATACCGAGTAAGAATACATATAGTTACAGATGGTTTTGAAAATTCGAATTCTATTTTTTTTTTCGAAAATTATTTGAATCCCAGTACAGAAAGGACTGTCGTTCTTGATAGTTTTTTTTCGATTGACTTTGATTTATTATCGCGCTAAATACCGAAACCGCAATTTTCTAAATGTTTAGATATATTTTTTTTTTATTTTCTAGCCGCCTGTAACATGTCTGATATAAGTACTATATTTCTATAGTAACGGTCATGGCACACTGTATATTTTTGTTCTCGGACGTTACATAAAAACAAAATAATAAACTGGAAAAGTTCTAAAAATATCAAATATTGACAAAATTATTTTTTTCTTATCAACTTCGTCAATAATCTATTTCATTGATAACTGTTGATACTTTCTTGATACTGTATATATATATATATATATATATATATATATATATATATATATATATATATATTTCTTTTTCTAGTCACCTGTGACATATCTAGCGCAAATGTATTTCCTTAGCAACGGTCATAGCACACTAAACAATTTATATATTGTTCATATGACAAAAATATGATCTAAATAATTATAAAAATTTAAATATTAATAAAATTCATTTTTCTTTTGATGCTAGTCTATTGTTACAAATATCTCTAAATATGAACTCCAAAATATTCTCTATATAGATATATTTTTCATTTTCTACTCACCTATCGCACATTTGACTCGGGTCGAATTTATATCACAACGATCATAGCACACTATAACATCTATCAATTTTTTCCCAATCTAAATATTACATGGGAATAAGAGCTAAAAATACAAAAAACGAATAAAATTTCGACTAAACTATTTTTTCGACATCTTTGAACGACAAACGATATCGTCGAGCCAAATTTCAAGTATAATTTTTTCATGTTTCACCTTAGATACATTTTTTACCGTCTAGTCATCTCTAGTACGTTTTTCTCGAGTTTCGTATTACCATATAGCATCGGTCATAGCACTCTACACAATTTACATATATTTTAACTCTCGTTTTATGAAAACAATAGTTCAAAATTTAAATTTGAACAAAATTCATGTTTTTTTAATATCTAATATTATATAAGATCGGCAAGAGAAAAAAAACCCACTCCCACAAAATTATAATGTTAACAAAACTATTCTTTTCTTCTCAACTTTAGTGAGAACCTATCGTGACACCGAATTTGTCTCTCATACCTCTCTCTGTCTCTCTCTATATGTGTATGTTTATATATATATATATATATATATATATATAAAATCAAAATTATCCACAAAACTTATTCTATGAGGTCGAGTTATTTATTTGGGACCAGATTTCTATGGTACCCAAATATGTATACCCAAATATCTCATATATAAAACAACTACGTTGCAATCTATCTGAGGTAATATTTGTATAGAAATACTAACATATATATATATATATTATATATATATATATATATATGTGTGTGTGTGTGTGTATAATAACTACGTTGCAATATATCTTCGAGAATGATTATATAGACATAGAGTTTTCAAAAATAAATTTATTGTTTCATTCGGTTACATTTACATGCTTTAAATTTACAAGTGGGCGAACGCAGCGAGCAAAAGTCAAAGCCCCCTATATATATATATATATATATATATATATATATATATATATATATATATATATATATATAATTTTCTATGCATGTTTGACTTATTTAGTTTTCCCTTAGAAACGATCACAGCACACTACACGATTTATATATTTCTTGTACCTAGTATTGCATGAGTTCATTTGAAGCTGAAAAGTCTAAAAATTGAGTTGAAAAGATTGATTATGTACCCTCTGAAATTTATTTCTACCTACAGTAATTTGTTTTTCTTTATAAAAAAGGAATAACGATATAAAACCATTTCCAAACCCACTTCATGAGAGATTTTACTACTTTTTTTGCACGGACTTTCGATAATATTTCACATTTTTAGAGCTAGAGAAAATATGACTGAAATAAAAACCGATTAATAGTACACTCTCGCTTCGATTCTGTTGATACAACAATAATGGTCGTCTTTTTATGCTCGACATCGAACATAATTGTTTCCTGCGATGTATAAAAAAAGTCGAGTGAATTCTTCGACCGAAAAAAAAGAGCATCAATCAACGAACCACAATGCTACTTGATCGTCTCTTATTATTTGCATTCGCGTTTCTACGGAATCAATTATCTAATTGAAATGTTATACGAGTGAAAAAAAAAGAAAAACGGGTTCTTTTCAACAACGTCGATCGTTTTATTTATTTTTTTTTATGTTCTGTGCCTCGATCTCTGACGATTCGACACTATTCATAATATTTAATGCCGAATATCTGAACGCATAGATCATTCGGAACGACAATCATCCCAAACACATCATACACACACACACACACACGCACGCCATATGCTTTGTTACACGGCCCATTGAACTCGAAATAAGTGCTTAATAGGTAGATAAATTTCCACGACATAATGATGTACGAAAAAAAAAGAACACGGTCGCTTTATTAACAGATCCGATATGCAGATAGAACGTCCATCATCGACGAAATATTACTACGATGTCGCCGGACACGTTTTTGACAGCGCGTCTGTGCAAAAATCTCGACAGTCGTCTCGGCCCGTATGTTGTTTTGCTTATTCAATTCAATTTTTTTTTTGCACCTATCGTAGGGGCATTGGCCCGGCGTAACTAAAGACGAATGTTGACACACTGGTCATCGATGTCTCTCCGTCTGTATGTGTGTGTGTGTGTGTGTTTCTTTCTTCCTCTCGCGCCATTAGAATTGCAAATATTGTGATCCATTCAAGACATTTTACAGTTAATGTTCGAATACCCTCCGCAGCGGTCGGGCAGAGACGCTATTTAAAAATATCTAATTTGTTTTCTATGCATATTTGTTATTATTATCATATTCGCTCGTTGATTGTATGCAGAGATTCTTTCTGATTTAATTAATTTTTCATCTATGTACATATGAACATTCACAGTTATATATATATATATATATATATATATATATATATATATATATAAATTCTGAGTATTCATTAACGACCACATTATGCAGAATTTAACACCGTGCGATTTTTTTATTACGGTTGTTTTTAGAGACGATTGTTCATCGAATGGAATTCGATTTAGAGACAAAGAAAAATGACTTTTCAGTTTAATAAATCGTTATTGTTCATTTTTGATTGTTGATCAGGCCCGTAGTCAAACGAGGGACACTGCTTCCCCTTTTATGCCACCTGAAAAAATCTCAGATTTTGTAAGATTTGAAAATCATAGAAAATCATTGAAAGAATCTTCCTAATGGGTGATTAAAAACGTTTCTACGCTCAAAAAAAAATCGTTTTTCAGCCTGTTTACACCGTCGATGAGGAAATTGCTATTATGTTAAATTATTATGTCGAATCGAGAAGAACTTCTCTGTTATTTTAAAAACTTGTGATTTGTTTTAATAAATTATTGCGCTTTAATAACTTCACTATTTACATAATATGAGTTATGTACCTTGTTTTTTAATATTTTTTTTTTCAAAATAGATGTTTTTTTTTCGTAAAAATTAGATTCTAGGTATGAATTTAACAATTTTGGTATTAAAAAAATTTTCCCCTCTCAAAAATTGTCATTACCCCCTCTGATATGACAGTCTGGCTGCAGGCCTCTTATTGATTATAGACATTTTGATGGTGATGGCAACATATTCAGAGCTCCAACGTACAGAAAAATCTTTACCAAAGATTTTTCTATACTTCAGCGCTCTGAGGATGATTGTATCATTAACGGAATGCGTATAAGCAACAATCAAAAATTATCCATAATGAGTTATAGAACAGAATCGACCGGAAAAGTTTGTGTAGTTTGTGAGATGAAAAAATATTTGACTTGTGATACCAAATTAGTGACTCTTTATCTTGAAAGTTAGGTTAGGATTTGTAGATCTCTATACAATGGCTGCTTGTAAAGTTGAAGAGTTTACATGTTGATTGATTGAAATGTCAGTCGTTTACCAGTAAGAAATTTTTATCGATTTTCTAAAACTCTCCCAGCTGAACTCTCTTGTGAGGAGCATCCCCGGACAATGAATTTTCTCGCTACCTCTTAACAAATTCTCCAATATAAAAAATGATTCCGTCATTTCAGTTAGCGCTAAACTTCAGTTCTTGAGAAGACGCTTGAATACTATTTTATCATAACAGTTAATAAGATCACTCCTTATTTTATAGTGTTTTTACGTTCGATAATAGGTATTTATATGAATTAAATATCAAAATAAGAAAATCGACTGATAATTTATTAAGTAAAAAACGCAGTAGGCCATGATCATAATCTTATTCTAAAAACTGTTTTGTTGGTAATGTCTGCTATACCACTAGATCTAAATGTGATCAATAAATTTATTAAAAATAAGTTTATGAGTTTGACTGAATCTAGTGGTATATAAAGCACTAATTACAAGTGAGATCCAGTTGCCGTATTCAGTAAAAATATTATAAACATGGCCCACTCTGTTTTAAAATCTAAACACGGCCTGCGTGGATTGAAAATACATTTTTGAAGGTGCGATGTTTTTTAAAAACAAAACAAAAAAATACTTAAGAATGGGCAGTGTAGTATTTCGATAGAAAACAATCTAAGATCGGCGATTAGTTTTTCAATTATTTTTTTTAAAAAAAAGAACATGCGAGCGATCGACATTCGGACGAAAAACGTCTAATCCCCCAAAAATGTAATCGGCACGGTCCGCATCGAAACGAGCCGTCTCGAGAATTCCCATAACTCTATATATGTCAGTCGTGCGTTCCTTTGTCGCATTACGCCTCGTTTTGTATTCGACGCGCGTTGTCCGATGACCGATACATGCTTTTCTTCGGTCGAGACCTTCAATTGTGAAGGTTCCATACTTCAGCAGCGATATGTAAACAGTACATGCGCTAAAAATTGATGAGCAATATGCATTATCAATTATAATATTTATATACACATTTATTCATACGGTACACGCATATATATATATATATATATATATGTATGTGTATATATATATATATATGTATACATAAATACTCAAAAATTCCTTTCTTTTATATTTTTTTTCAAAATTTTCATTGTAAAATAAATTTTTCTATCAATTTCGATTAATAATCTCCCATCGTGGGAAATATGAATCGAAAAAATCAATATATTTGTATATTATTCATTATCTAGTCACTTGTGAATATAAACAATTACTATGTTTCCATAGCAATGATCATAGCACACTATTATCTGTCTATCTCGCTCTCCATATCTCTCTTTCTCTGTATATATATATATATATATATATATATATATATATATATATATATATATATATATATATACATATATATATATATATATATATATATATATATATATATATATATATATATATACATATGTATATATATATATATATATATATATATATATATATATATATATATATATATATATACTCAACAATTCCATTCTTTTATGTTTTTATTCATAATTTTCATTGTAAAATAAATTTCTCTATTAATTTCCATTAATAATCTCCCATCGTGTGAAATATGAATCGAAAAAATCAATATATTTGTACATTATTCATTATCTAGTCACTTGTGAATATAAACAATTACTGTTTCCATAGCAATGATCATAGCACACTCTTATCTTCCTATCTCTATCTCCATATCTCTCTTTCTATGTATATATGTGGAGAGAGCGAGATAGAGAGTGCTAGAGAGAGAGAGAACGAGGGTGTGGGTGTTGTTAATGTTGTTATAATATAAATCGATTTATATTATATTTCTGGAACCAGTGTTGAGCAGCACGTTCGCTAATTGACTCTTCGTCAAAAACAATTTTATTATTTCGAGCAGTTTCTTTTGCTTTACGTCCCAATTTAATCTCATACAACAAAATCGCGTTAATTTTCTTTTTTTCCATGACTAATTTAAGAGGTGAATAAAATAGCAACAATACTAAAGAATGAAAACAATAGACATAAGTTGAAATCAGTAGTGCTAATTTCATTGTTTACAATGATGTATCACATGACTATAACAAAAGATGACGGTGACTCCACCGAGCGCCAATGTCTAGAAAAGTATTTTTCTGTACGTTGTCGCTCTGAGAATAACGGAATTTCCGCTAAAATCCGCATACACAACAATCAAAAATGATTTATTGAACATGTTTGATCAGAGAAAACTTTTGCGGTTTTTGGACTGAAAAACAATTCGTTTGTCAATGTCTGAATATTATAGATCTGTGGTCACTATGATTTGAAATAGTAGTGTGTGTCATATTTGATTATGGCTGACTTTTCTAATGAGTGGTATATTTTTTTTAAATATAATTGGTTTTATTTTCACACGCATAGGCTACACATCCATAATATTTACACTTTGTTTAAAGTATTTTAAAAGTAAAATATTTCAAAAATAGGAAGACACTATACATGTCTACGCAGGATTTTTTTTATGGAATTTCCTCTAGAAAACATTAGTATATTTTTATATTTTATATATATATATATATATATATACAGTATAAACATGTATAAACATGTATTTAAAACAATTGTAAGATCGAGTAAGACTGTTTATCTCTTTCTCTTTTATCAAACCACCTATACGTTTATTCTTGTCTTATCTTAATCTTCATAAGACACGTCAATGCTAACTTCGATGTATATTTTCCGAACCATGGCCTGTATAATTAATGTACATATAATTTTACTTCTTTATTTTCCTTGTCGACATCTTCATTAATCGGTATTGCACGGACGATATACGACTCGCAATTGAAATCCTTGATCGAATATATATATATATATATATATATGCATATATATATATATATATATATACATACATACATACATATATACATGCATACATACATATATACTGACAATTTCACATGTGTCCAAAGCACACTTGTTATATCTAACGAAACGTTCCTTTTCCATAGAAACGAGCAGTAAATAACCAAAGCTTGCTTACACATACATTGTGTATCTACAGATTGTGTATCTCTGTCTTTCTTATCAGACTATTCAGACTAAGTATTCTCTGACTCAATCACGTCTTATCGAAATTTCCATAAGACACATCAATGTTAACTTCGTTATACATTTCTCCTACACAACATCCTGTGCGATTAATGTATACATAACCTTACTTTTTACTTATTTTCCTCGTCGATATCTTCATTAATTGGTATTTTACGATCGATGTACGACTCGTAATTGCGAACCAATGAACATCAAATTCTCGATCGGATATATATATATATTTTAGTGTATGTGATCTTTTTCGAAATGACTATATGTCTCCTTATATGTGTCCCTTTCCGTTGTACGCTAAGAATTATTTATAATGTTGCACGTCCATTGTTCGAACAGTTGGTCAGTCCTACGTGTGTATGTGTGTGCTTTTTTTTGTACGCCGCCGATGCATTCCTAACCTTGTTTTCATTCCTATACTCACTTTTTGTTTACACACGCAGTCGTCGTATATGTGTTTGTAGGTGATATATGATGTCTGAGTAAGTCGATTCA
This sequence comes from Acanthacorydalis orientalis, assembly GCA_034766995.1. Classification (NCBI taxonomy): domain Eukaryota; kingdom Metazoa; phylum Arthropoda; class Insecta; order Megaloptera; family Corydalidae; genus Acanthacorydalis; species Acanthacorydalis orientalis. The sequence continues at coordinate 2,665,857 of CM068314.1, forward strand.
TTGTTGATCCAGACGTTTTGTACGATGTAGGTTGTGGTTTTTACACACACATATACACACCAACATATATATATATATATATATATATATATATATTGTTTTATCTTGTGGAAAAAGTCAAGAGGAAAAGTCGTTTTCAAAAAATATATTAATTTCTATATGTTCGAAAAAACCTTGAACTTTTTTGTTTTCTTTTTTTATAATAATCCGTACAGATTTCCGTGTACGCGAACAATTGATTAAAAAGGAAATATTTTAAAGAAAAATGTAACACTCTTTCGAAAAACGTTTAATTTTTGATATCTTGAAAGTGTAAAATAAAAATTAAGATGTTTATAGATTGACTGGAATCGAACTGTTTAAAAATATATTACTAACATTTTAATTTACAATTTTATTAAAAACAGTTCTGACACTGTGGCTAAATTCATTTTCACAGATGAATTCTTTTAACAGTCAATGTTTTAAATAAAACTCCTTTCTATCTTTTGATTGGTAAGTTTTATAACCGATATTCTCATAAAACATGTATTATAAAAATATGTAGTGTGCTCTGGTCATTGCTATGGAAATAAAGAATCGTATCAGATAAGTCATAGGTGACTTTAAAATGTATTTAAAGAAAAACAAAATACGTACACAGATATTAATTAAAAAAATTGAAATCTGAGTTATTAACAATAAATGTTTAAAAAAGTGATTTTTTTGGCAAGTTTTATAACATAAAACATCTTAAAATATGTAGAGTGCTTTGGCCATTACTATATGGAAATAAAAAATGGTCGATACCACAAACTATAAAGATGAGTCTGGTCAAAAGTGTTTCAATAAACAATTATTGATCAGTTTTGATTGTGGCACATGCGCATTTCGACGACCGTGCCGATATCTTCAGGGAACTAATGCACAGAGTATTCTGATTTTTCGATTTTTGAAAATCTTATCTATCTCGCGATTCTCGAAAATATTTTCAGAGTTTTACATTTTTCTAATATATGTTTTTTTTTTATTCTAGGCTGAACTACACGTTTAGATCCCGAGTTATTTTGAAACGAATCGTCGAAGATGTCCAAGATGAAACCGAGCAGTAAACGTCATCGCCTGTCATTATTTGTAAGTGAAATATTTTTATTGGTTGTTTAAAATTCCATGTTTGTACAGATTATTTATTGTTAAAACTAATGTACCGCATACTGATTAAACAAAACCGTCATACACATAGTATCTTCGGTTTAAATTAATTTTTATCATTAAATTTACATGATTTCATGGATTGTATATCTCAAATATTATTCTCAGTATTAAAAAAAATACTTTTCTTAATTATTCAGCATTGAAGTTCCCGACTTTGTTTACCATTTTTCACAGCAATAGATTTCTGCACAAATTCCAGTTTGCCATTAAACATTTATAATCAATGATATGAATATAAATCTTCAAAATAATTTATGATAGATGTTTTCTATTGAAATTTATTGATTGTTATTCAGTTCAGTGTTTTCATTATTCAGAGCCTTAAAAATAATACTCAGTGCTGCAAAATGTTTTTTTTTAATTATTAAAAATCGAATTTCCCGGCTCTAGATACCAATTCATACGATACTAGACTTCTGTTTAATTCATTATAATTATTCATTAAAACATTTACTTTTATTTGTATTTAATAATACCGAATTAAATGTTTAAAATGGTTCAAAACAACTGTTTTCTATTTAATATTATTTTTTATTATTAAATTTACACGGTCTAATCAACCACACGCTTTAAATATTAATCACAGTACTCCGAAATACTTTTTTGAATTATCAAAAATCGAATTTCCCGCCGGGATTAAAAATTCATACTATAATAGACTTCTATTGAAATGTCAATTACTCGCAAAATGTTTGCAAACATTAATATATTCAGAAACAACAATTGAATTATTTAAAATGATTTCAAACAAGCATTTTCTGTTTAAATGTAATGATAATACACTAAATTTACATGATTTTACTGATCATATGTCTCAAATACTCTCAGTATTGAAAAATAAGTTTTTTTAGAGTATTCGAAACGAATTTCCCGCTCATGTCAATAAATAACAAAACGCGAACGTTCTTGTTTTGTTCAACAAATGTGACATTAATTTCAAATTCAATGCAAATAATTAATGCGACTGGCACGATTTATTCAATACATGTACGATATTAGTCCATTCATAAACGAAACATAGAACGGTGATACATTTTCGACGAAATGTAAATAAATATTGTACGTTTTTTTCTCTATCCGATTCATTCGGAACATTTTATATATCAATTTGTGTGCACTATTAGTTCATTTCCTGCGATATGCCGAAACATTGACACACATTCGACGAAACTGTGTAAATATTGTAAAGCGTTTCGTGTAGAATTTCGGATCGTTTCTCAGAGGTTGTGCGAAGGCGCGACCGGTGCCCGTGTTTCAGAAAACCGCACTACGGGAAATACGTTATGAATATGTATCGAATTTTTTGTGAGGTTAAGTTCGGTTCGTGTTTTTGTTATATGTTTGATTAATTGGTGGTTATGAATCATTTCGTTAGAGGTATTTAAAGAAACTATGTGTGGTTATATTTATTTTTCATATAAGTATATATATATATATATATATATATATATATATATATATATATGTATATGTATATTCTCTGATTCAAAATTATATTAAAAATATCAAATTTAAAAAAAAAACATTTTTAAATAATAAATTTTGAGAAAATAGTTTTTTTTTCTATCATATTTTAATGTTCGAACATATCCTTTTGTTTTCACCTATTCTATGATTTACTTTTAAAAACCAGAACTTTTAAAAATTTATTTCGCACATTAAGTAATAACTATACTTCATATAGATTAAGTTTAATTTTATTTTTTATTCCTGTAATCTTGTTGTCCTAGTATTCTCTAGAAGTCTTCGTTTTTTTTTGATAATTTGAGTTTTTGTTTGTCATTACTGGTTCTAACACACATGTGCCACCTTGAAACGAATGATTCATCATTTACCTCAAGGGACTTCTATATCCGAAATATTAAAAAAAAAACCTGTTTTAAAATTTACATTTGGAAAAATCTATTTTTTGTTTGTTTTCAATTGTTTTTTTTTCTTTTCGATAATCAAAACTACATTGTTTTTGCATGTTAATCAATTCAGTAAACAAAATAGGATCTAGTTGGCTTTATAAAAAATATATACGTTTGTTTTGTATTTCTTTATGGTCGTTTTCTAGTATTCTGTATTTCCATATAACGACCAACGCACTCTGTACATATCCGTATTTTCAAAGCTTCTATACATATTTTTAACATGCATTAGAATAGGAGTTATAAAACTCGTCAAAAAAAGAGGAAAAGGCATTCTTTTTGAAACTTTGATTATTAATAACTCCATTTTGCCTTTAATTTATCTGATGCGATTCTTTATTTATATAACAATGACCAGAGCACTCTACATATTTTTCTGGTGTTTTTTATGAGAATGACGGTTTATAAAATTTGTCAGTCAAAAGATAAAAAGGCGCTTTATTTAAAACATTGATTGTTATTAATTCTGATTGAAATTATTTTATTTAATATATGTATACCCAAGTTTTTATTTCTTTATAATAATTTTCTAGTCAGCTATGATATATCTGAAACAATTGCTTATCGCTATACCAACGGCCAAAGCACTCTAGTTATTTGTTTAATATGTGTTACATCAGAACAACGGTTGTAGTACTTGACAAAAAGGCACTGTTTTTCTGAATCGTTCATTTTTCATAGCTCTGTTCTAATTTATTTCATTGTTTAATAAATTAAATTTTCATGAAGAAAATAGTTATACAATTTCTCTCTGTAATAATTTACAATATTTGTTTTTAATTAAATCATAAATTAATTATAAGACTTTTAACATAAAAAATTTTTAGACATTCAACTAATTTAATTTCTTTCCATTAACTTATGTCAACTAAAAACTACTTTTATCAATTAGTTTCCATACAAAATTAATTTAATTTGTAAAAAATCATATAACTCACTAATATAAATAAACCAAAGACGAAATTATCATATTTTTGAAATGAATATTCAGCCATGCCCACAGTTACTCTTCATCGAATTTAATTACTGTCATATATATATATATATATATATATATATATATAAATGCAATAAAAACATCGACATCTGACCGTCACGCGATAAATTCTCAAAATTTAAAATCAATTAACATTTTTAAAATTACGCTTTCAAATTTTATGATAAAATAATGAAGTACATATTTATGCCTATCTGTGTGTGTATATGTGTGTGTGTTTACATGTGTTCATTCCTAGGACTTGTTTGGTAAATCAGTTTTTTCTATTATCCGCCAAGAAAAAAAAGAATCGACACAGCGCTCGATCACACACGAAAAAGAAAAAAAAGTGTATCTCGTTTGTCCACGGTCAATGTCTTTTCGAGCGTACACAAATCAGTGTCACTGGAGTTCACACAATATTTAAAATGCTACGCGGGATCGAACCGCGCCTAGTTAGACATACATTCATTTCGATCGGATCCACACACATATGCTCAATGTGTCTGTGTGTGTGTGTGTGAATGATATTTATTAAAATATATCAGAGATTTTGTACTAAGCTGTTTTACGGGTTTTGCGTCGAGTCCGATGACCTCAGACAACAATAATAACGATGGAATCGAAACGTTTAATATCCGATTATTGTAGCTACCGAGCGAGTGCGTATGTGTGTGTGTGTGAACGTGCCGTGCGCTCATGTGACAAATAAGTCAGTTTGTCGGAATGACCTTTAAATAGATTTCAATGCGTGGATAGTTATTTAGCATGTCTCGCGTACATTTGCGTGCGCCGTGTCGTACAGGTCTCTTGAAACACGAGCCCGCACGTCTATTAACGAATGAATGGGTACGTGTTTTCGATACCGAAATCGTTCTAATCGATATTCGATTCGATAACCGTCGGATGTAAAGATTGTTGTCTCGTTGCTCCATTACAGCGATGATTTTTCGACGATGACGCTGCTGAATGTGTATATCCAGAATAGTACAGCACATTTCTACTACTGTAGCTAAATTCAAACGAATGACAGATGAATTCTGCACACGCGACACAAACCAGAAGCAATTTCTGATCAGAAATGTTCAATAAATTATTATTGTTTGTTTCTTGTGTCCATTTCTATGTCGATGCGATCGCCCCCGGAGCGCCAAAATACAAAAACATCTGATATTCGTTATTTACTACATTCACTTATTTCATGCCTAGATCACTTGATTCATGTTTGTTATTTATGACAGTTGATTATATGATGACATTTTATATACGTTTCCATAGTAACGATTTGTTATTTATTAAATTTAATATATTTCAACTCTAATGGTACAAATCTGTATATCATATCATCGATATTCGAGTAGAATTCTTACTCGAGGCTTGTCAATATCACTGAAACAAAAAAAGGAACGAATTGACATATATTAGAATGGAATAGTCGTACACGGCCGACTATGACCGCTCGTCAAATCACCCGAAATGTATCTAATCTGTTCCGAGCCGCTATAAATGATGAAAATTGACAAAAAAAATCGCAAATAAATGTTCATAGATAATTTTTAGTAATAAACAAGGAACTGAAATAAGAAAATTAGATTATAGAAAAATATGAAAGATGAAAAGAAAGTATTCCGTGGTGAAAAATAATATTTTTTTTATTTTTTTATTGCCGCGGAAAATTTTCAGAGCCACTTTCGATCTTTTTCAAAACAGAAAATTTAAGAAAACAATAGAATCGAACGGTTGAATGTTTCATTTCGAAACGAATTCAAATATGAAATTTGAATTTTCTGTTAGATGGAATAATGGTTTAAGAAAATATTTTCATTAAAGAAAAAAAACCTATCAACAATCTTCCTCTGGTGGGTGGCAAGTGTAAATAACATCTGAGCATCGTACAATGTCTCGCGTGTTCAGTTTCGATCGACGCTCGATGAAGAATCCATATTTTTCCAGCGCAGAACTGGAATCCGCACGAATCGAATATAATCTTACAGATTTTATGCAAAATACCAGCGCGTATTAGTTTTGTAAACGATACCCGTCAGACAGCCTTGTGGATTTTTTGATATCGGACGCGTTGTGTACACAAGATTCCACTCTGAACTGTAAAAATCCATGTTAAAATAATATGCGCGGACGGTCGTTTGTTTGAAAAGCGAACCCTCTCAGTGTCCACACTGACAGTTTGTATGATGTAAAGTGTATTAAACATGTCGACGGGATATTTTAATTGGCGGTTTACATGCATAAATGTGTGCCAATATTCTTAAACGCGCGCGTAAACACTTCTTGCTGCTACATAAGCTCTAGTGAATATACTCTTCAGATTTTTCTATATCTTAAGATTCTATGGATAATGCCATTGTCATTGAAACGAACATAAACAACAATCAAAAATGATCAATAATATTTTTTTCGAAAATGTTTGTGGTTTGTAAAGTAAAAACAACTAATTAATTTATGAAAATATCCTTCCAACTGTTCATTATTTTATAAAATTAAAAAATATTTTTCCATATTGAGAATAATAAATAAATATTAGGTTTGGTAGAAAAATAATTGCGGTTTTTATCGTTTTAAATTTGGTGCCGATTTCTCTAGTTACCGTTATCTTTTGTTATAGTCATGTGATACATCACTGTAAACAATGAAATTAGCACTACTGATTTCAGCTTGTCTATTATTTTCATTCTTTAGTATTGTTGCATAGAACGTCTTAAATTAGTCATGGAAAAAAGTAAATTCGCGCTATTTTATTGTACGAGTTTAAATTGGGACGTAAAGCTACAGGAACTGGTCGAAATAACAAAATTGTTTTTGGTGAAGAGTCAATTAGTGAATGTACAGCTCGACACCGGTTCCAAAAATTTTGCAATGGAAACGAAACCCTTGATGTTGAGAATGGTCGTGGACGTCATTCAGCTATAGATAATAATAATTTAAGAACTATTATTGAAGCGGACCCACGTAAAACGACTCGAGAGGTGGCAGAAGAACTCAATGTTGATCGTTCAACAGTTGTTCGACATTTGAGCCTAATTGGAAAAACAAAAAAGCTGATTAGCACATACGACTTTTTTCTTTTTAAAAATTGTATTTCTTATTCAAAGATATGCGTTTTATGAGCGAGATTCGTTTTTGAAGAATTTCATATCTTTCTTAAAGGCATAAAAAGTGTAAAATAAATCGAATCTGCATGTTTTTCTCGTTGGATATTTTCTTGCGAGTAGGAAAATATCTATTTTATAATACAGTATCGGTTTGACGGTGATGAAGATGCAGATGTTTGAGATAAAAATTATTTAATCGCGAATGAAAATTTTTAGGCAAAAACTAAAGTGGAAAGAAATGCTGTTCTATAAAGAAATATCAGTTTATAATCAGTCGAAAGCGATTTTCTGTCCATACTCTGTTGTTGTTTATGATAAAATCGTGAATTCGAATAGAAAAAATCATTTTTGAAAATTCATGATTTTTCATCAAAATTTGCATACTGTAGGTCGTGCGTTTTTTTCGGTCAAAAAATGAAAGTTGGAAATGGAGAACTTTTTCGCCATGAATTGATTATATAGAACAATCGTAATCGACTCAGGTCAATAATTGTATTTCTAATTGGAAAATATGTGATTTATGAACGAGATACGTTTTTGAAGAATTTCATCTTCTCTCCGAACACATGAAAAGCGTAAACAAATCGAAACTGCACGTTATTATTACCTGAAATATTTTTTTAAAGAACAAAAATATCTATTTATAAACTGATAATAATTTATAAAGCGGTACATTTATTAATATCTGATTTAAAAAATATTTATCCGTAAATGGCGATTTGTTACTCGAAAGCTGAAAATTTCAAAGAGCGCCGCTCCATAGCTGACTATCGCTCTTCAATCTTCGAAAAGCCGATTTTTCTTAATAATACGCTATTATTTTTGATAAAATTCGAATTCCAAGCCAGTTTGAACACTTTTGAAAAATCATGATTTTTCATCAAAATTTGCATACTGTAGGTCATGCGTTTTTTTGGACCAAAAAATGAAAGTTGGAAACGGTGGACTTTTTCCCCACGAATTGATTATTTGGAACGAATATAATCGATTCAGGTCAAAAATTGTATTTCTAATTCGAAAATATGTGATTTATGAACGAGGCACGTTTTTGAATAATTTCATCTTCTCTCCCAATGCATAAGAAGCGTAAACAAATCGAAACTATGCGTTGTTATTACCTGAAATATTTTTTTTAAAGAGTAAAAATATCTAATTATAAGCTGATGACAATTTATAAAGCGATACATTTATTAATCTTTGATTTAAAAAAATATTTATCCGTATATGGCGATTTGTTAGTCGAAAACTGAAAATCGAAAAATGCCCCGTTCCATAGTCAACTATCGCTCTCCGATCGTTGTAAAGCTGATTTTTCTTAATAATATGCTATTATTTTTGATAATGTCGGAATTCCAAGCCATTTTGAACGCTTTTGAAAAATCATGATTTTTCATCAAAATTTGCATACTGTAGGTCGTGCGTTTTTTTGGACCAAGAAATGAAAGTCGAAAATGTTAGAATGTTTAGATATTAATCGATAACTTGGATCGAATTTAATCGATTTGGGCTAAAACTTACACTCCCCATTCCAAAATACACCTTTTACAAAAGATAATCTTTTTTTGAGTTTTCCCACATACTCCACGTATCAGGCTCCGTACTCATAGACAGACAACACACTATATGTGGGACAGAGATTGGTTTCGAAGGAACACCATACCCGAGGGACGTTCTAACATATAAAGACACTAACATGATAACACGATTCACACTTCTTTGAAATTCGTGGAAAAAATCGCAGTTGCTATACCATATCATAATTTTTGCAGTACAAGTATCATAATTTTTCGTGTAACTTCGGGTGTCACCGTTGATAATAAATTTAATAGCAAATCTCTGCACGTTTTTTGTTCAATTTTTTTTTTCGATATTTTTATCAATTTTTTTTCAGTATTTTACTCAGTATTTGTTCAATTTTGTTGAAATATTTGTATATATATATATATAGAGAGAGAAAGATATTAAATTTAAATTTGAAAAAATGATTAAAAATTCTATTAATACATATAACATCTAGTAACCATCTGCCTATTAAGTTGCATATATACTAAGCAAAGTACATGAATAAATTCAGCTTATTACATTATATTGTGAAAAAAATTAACATTAAATGCAATGTTTAACAAGTTATCTTTTTTAAAAAAAATATTGAAATCCATTTATTAAGCAAAACTTCGAATTCCAGGTCATCAGCATCGTCCTGTTTGCCGTCACTCATGTCAACGCCAGATCGATGCACCGGTCACGGAGAGCGTTCTACCAGCTTCATACACCGCCGCTGGAAGCGCCGACATTCCGTCGTGACTCGGTCGAAAGCCCACCGTTCAGTCCATCAGAACGCCTTTCGTTGGCCTACAGCGCTGATATTTTCAGCGAATTCGGCAGCACTTGGTTACCTTTGAGGTCCGCCGTTGAGAATGTCCCGCGAAGGTAAACGAGCAATCCTTATCATTTACACAAATACACAATTTCAAATCGATGATATTTACATATTTCATTCGAAGTCATTTCGAAAATCTATTAATATTTTTTTTTTCAAAAAAAAGGAAAATGATGCGCTTGCCACTCCGCGACGCCGTCGAGCGTCGTCCTGCACCCGACGAGCCGTTAGACATTTACAGTGAAATCGACGTCGAGAATTTATACGAAGTGCCTGACTGGTTTCGGAAACAGCAGTACCGGCCGACGACCGATGATATTTTCGCGCAGAACCCGTTCTTAGCCAATTTCCGACAGTCGAACAGACCTATCTCGACGATCGCGTCCCCATTTTTACGGTTCCAGGATCTGATCGGACAGAATCAGTACTCGGTCGTGCCGTACAGGAGCGGTAACAGGTACCAACAGCTGCTCGGCTTTTCTAGAGGACGTTCGCTCGATCCGATATTCCGACTTGGACAGGGAAACAAGAATATACATGGTAAGTGGATTTGTTCTTGTATCGGTTTATGAAGATTAATAAATTCTAGGGAAAAGAATTGAATCAAATTATCTATTGCAATTAAATCATGCTCATAAACATATTTTTTTGTTAACCCTTTGGATCCGAGAAGGGAGAAAGGATGTTAAAAAATTTTAAGAAAATATTTTTCGATTAATTGGACATTCTTTTATCATAAACAAAATAAAAATTGTAAATTTTTCGGTTACAGGAAAAAATATGTTAATTCAAATCATATTCGGGGAAACATAAATTTTTGACTGGAAACATATAATTGGAATCGAAAAAATTGATTACAACTGAAAATTTACAGAAATATCATTACTGTTGAAAGTGAAAAAAATTGAAATAATGAAGTGTGTATAAAACGGTTTCACATTTTTACATCTTGTACCTAGATGTAGCCTTAAAATTTCTTATATGTTTTCTTCCAATAACGTACTTTTAGAAAAAAATATTATTCAGTCCAATTCACAAGGTCACAAAAGACTTATCGTGTAAAAAATTAAATTAATTTAAAATAATATTGCATTCATTCGAAAATATAAAATTTCTTTAATCCTTTTAAATTCAGATTAATAAGTGTATTTAGTTGCCGAAGCAAAAGGAATCTTTTTATATTTTATTATAAAATTGATTTATAAAAAATACATACATTGCACTTTTTTAATTTATTTCTCATATTCAGTCAATATTGCATCAATTAACTATCTTTTTCGTCATAATACAGTTCTGACTAGCCACAGTATCAATTAAATTGTATGTATATGTATATATATATATATATATATATATATATATATATATATATATATATATATATATATATATATATATATATATATATAAGATAAACCTTAATCTACGGCAAAGCCAAGTAACGTTTTTGAGTAGCAAGGCGGCGTTGAGTTTTATATCATAAGGTTCAGCACCTCCTCTCTGTTCACAAACGTCAAAGCTACCTACAGTTGGCTATGCTAAGAGCAACATTATTTACCCTTTAATTAGCATTATTTATTTCTTTAATTTTTTTCTTACTAACATTTTAACCAGAACATTTATTTATGATTCACGGAGTGAAAAAAAACTAATTTTTTAAAGTGAATTTAGCCACAATGTCAGAACAATTGAACGTGAAATATTAATCATGACATTTGTCGTCAGTGGAATATTATTTTATCCGTTTCAAAATTTGGAATTGTTGCTTTTGAACACTTTGATAATAGATGAGATAGTTAAAAATGTAAGTCTTTACAGTCAGCACCGGTTTACAATATATAAAAATTGTAACAGAAATAACCGCACACTAATATTCTTGTTGAAATTTCAGTTGTTTTATACTTATGAGCCTATTGGTGTATCGTCATAGCTTCCTCTGATCACTCTTAAAATATTACAACTCTTACGACCAGATTCCTAAACCTTCTTTTAATATCTTTAAGTGTATTTTTTTTAAAAAAAGCTTTAATTTACGGTACTTTTCTTTCTTCTCCGTTTATATTTTTCTTTTATTTTTTCATTGTTCGTACGTGTACCCCTATACCAATATTGTATCTTTTGTTCTCAACGATAGTCTTTTAGTATTTTAATTTGATTTTCTAAAGGTAAAGGTCAGACTTGAAAGATTTTTGAAGACCCTAAATATATCTTTTTTCAATCAATTTTTCTAACCTGGTCTAGGTCTTTACATATGATTTACAGAGTGAAATTTTTCTATATTTTATCGCATAGAATATCGTATTACTATTTTGTATTAAACTGCATTCTTGTCGATACTTACACAACAATTTTCTTCATTCATTTCAGAGAAGCACAACATCCACAACGGTAAAAACCAACTGAAACACATGAGCGAACAGAATCTAGTGTGTTACATGGAGGGTAGAGCTGTTTATCGCAAACAGCCGCTCGCGTTCACGCCGCTCGAACTCGACGCGAACTCGTGCACGCACGTGATCTACGCGTTCGCGACGATCGACTTCCATTCGTACACGATTGCGCCCCAGGACCACGAGTACGACCTCGTGCGCGGCGGTTACAGGGCCGCCACCGGACTCAAACGCCTCAACGAGAACCTCAAAGTGTTGATTTCGGTCGGCGGTGGACGCGAAGAAGGTAATTATCCATTTATTGATATAGAATCTGTCTGGAATTGATATTTGAGAAAAGACATCATATAATTTATTTATTATTATTTACACCCCCATATAATTTCAACAAGTTTATAATATGTTAAGCAATTAAATAAGTCTATTTATCAATTTATTAATATAAAATCCGTCTTGATTTGATATTTGAGAAAATACACAACATAGTTACATTTATAGTTACACAATAAACGAGGATTACAATACCCGAGACACAAACCCGTGGCGGTTATTTTTAAATCCGTGGCAGAATAAAAAGAACATTTCTAAATCCAATTTTAAGACCGTAACCATCATATATGTCGAACATAAGTTATTTTATTACTTAAAAATTTAAAAATTTTCGATTTTAAACTCTTTTTTTCTATTGTTCTATCTCCAATGAAGCCTTCAAGTTCACTTCTTCGTCAATCTCATTCGCTAAACACTTTCAGAATTTTTAAAACCATAATAAGATCGAAGTAGCAGTGACAGAACTAAAAAAAGCAGTAAAATTGTGCCCACTGCTGTTTTATAGTAGCAAAATCAAGTGTCAACTTAATCTTTGTCGGTATTTATTAAAGGTCATAAACAAAAATCTTTTAACAACGCGTACGAATGTCTAACATCTATCATTAACAAATATATAGAAACATTATAGCATCGGCACTCAAACCACTCCTTTTGTTGGTTAATTTTCACTTTACTTCCGTTGGCAATGTTGAAGGAAACGGGATAATTTTTCAAATATTAAACAATTAACAGTTGTAGCGCTGTGTTTATTGTCAGTTTCATTTAAGATTGGGATATGTGAATATATGTGAAAAAAACCGTTATCTTTTTAGTATTTGGATTATTTAATAAATCTATGATTTGAATAAGTATAAACATCTTAACTGTCAAAGGAAGTCGGTTGTGCAGAAAAAAAATAAATCACTGCATTCTATCGTATCGCCACAGCTTGCTCAAACTGCTTACTAGAATTTCAGTAGCGAAGTTATAAACCATATTTTTAATTTTTATTTTTTCCCTAATTAAATAATTGAAATATCAATATTTTATATTAAAAAAAGTGTGATCTATATACATATATAAATTTATATATAAAAGTTACGGTTCCAGGCTCGCACAAATTCAGCAAGATGGTCTCGTCGGCGGCGAACCGTCGCGAGTTCATCAAGTCAGCTGTCAATTTCATGAACAAGTACGGGTTCGACGGTATCGATCTACACTGGCAATATCCAGGATCCGAAGACTTGGGCGGAAGTCTGAGAGACAAGCAGAACTTCGTGCACCTGCTCGAAGAGCTCTCCGAAACGTTCAGACAGTACAACTGGGTCATTTCGGTCGCGTTGCCGGCGTCGAGGTTCCGTATCGAGGACGGGTTCGAGCTGCTCGAGATCGCCAGGACGGCCGACCTGATCAACGTCCAAACGTACGATTTCCATAACGAGCGGGAACCGAACGCGGACCACCACGCGCCGATATCGCAACGCGAACACGACAAAGGAATCGACATATTCTACAACGCTGTGAGTTGTTTGTACTGTTTTAATAATATTTTCTTCTTTTTCTTCTTCCTCGTTTCGTTTTCGCGCATTCAAATTATTCCTTTGTTACTCATTCCATAGACTACTTTATAATATTTCGAGTTGTCTCTGTAAGTCACAGATTCTCAACCTGTTTGCTCTCACAACTCTTTCAAAAATTATCTTCATATTTACACCACCCAGGATTTTTCCAAATTAATCAATGAGCATTCAAGACAATTAAGATAATTTTCCAAGATACATCACATATCTCTTCTGTATTCCTTCTGTGCTATTCTTGATGAATCGCGTATTTTCTTTTAAAATCCTATTCTTTTCATTCCATCAAAAAGACATCTATAAAAATACAAGCCTACTTTATAGAAAAAATATGAACGTTTGTCACTTATTCCAGGATTACGCGATCAGATTCTTACTGAAGAAGGGTGTCCCTAGATCTAAACTGACACTCGGTATACCTTTCTACGGTCGATCGTTCACACTACGGTATCCGAACATGACTGAACCCGGATCGGCGATCAAAGGACCCGGACATGAAGGATTCTATACACAGACACCCGGCATGCTCGCATACTACGAAATCTGCGACTCGCTGCAGTCTGAGGAATGGTCCAAGTACAGAGATTCGGTAGGAAGTCCGTATATTGTCCGAGGAGATCAATGGGTCGGATACGAAGATAAAGATTCCGTTAAGAATAAGGTAAGTGTTTATTTTTTTAAAAGAAACAATATTTAGTCAGAAATAAAGTATAAAAATAAAGATAATAGAGGAAGAAAAATCAACGAGAAATTAATAAAATTAATTAACCTCGAAAATATAAAAATAGAATCACAGAATGCGTAGAAGAGTGGGAAAATCTAAATTAATTTTGTCGTTTATATGCAGAAAAGTTACTTAAAAAATAATTGAAAGATAGAACAATTTTAAAACAGTCATAAAAAACAATGGAATAAATAACCGAAAGAACAGCTAAAACAATTGAAAACCCATGTCAAAACAGACCATTTCATGATAAAATATATATCAATTGTTTTAATTTCAGTTTTATTATTGAAAATTTGTTTGTGTTTTGTTTCAAGATCAGAAACAATGTTCGGCACACTTGTTTTAAAACATTTCCGCCTTTTTCAAACGGCTGCCTAGATTTTCATTTATACACAATGAGACTTTTTCACTATAAATCTTAGTGAAACATCTCTCCATCGCAGTAATTCAGCCTTTATTTTTATCTTTCTCCTTTTTTAAAAAAAATTATCGTTTTTCACATTCATCCGCATATTTTTCTTGACTGTTCATCTTTTAATTCCACTAAATTCTGTGAAGATACAAAATATCAGTAACATGATCGTTAAACGGTTGAAAACAATAAGGATGGTTATAATCATGTAATCCTATGATTTGATACTTTTTTTTATCGTTCTTCTGAATACTTTGGTGTACTTATGGATATTGGTTAAGTAATCAGGCCCGTAATCAAGGGGGACTAGAAGGACATCGCCCCTCTGGTTGCTCCGTTTGCCCCCTCTAAGAAAATCTCATATTTGGAGAGATTTTAAAATCATGGGAAATCATTGAGAGAATCTTCCTAACGGGTTTACTTCGATGATTAAAAACGTTCCTACGCACGAAAAAAAAATCATTTCTATGAACTCGAAAAATTACAATTATATCAAATTATTACATTAAATCGAGATAAAAACTTATTTGTTATTTGAAAAACGCGTGATTTGTTTTAATAAATTATTACGTTTTAATAACATAACTGATTACATAATATGAAATAAATAATTTCTTTTTTAATAATAAAATTTTCCAAAATAGATATTTTTTCCATATAGATTAGGTTCTAGGCACTAGGATAAACAATTTTTACATAAAATAATTTTTCCCCCTCAAAAATTACGTTTGCCCTCTCTAATATGACGGTCTGGCTACGGGCCTGTAAGTAGTATACATTTTTTTCTCGAATTATGTTCAAAAAGTGTATGTTCTGCTATTATAGATATCTTTAAACTAGACTATGGACTTTTTAAAAATATTTTTGCTGTTCGTACGTTCATAAAAGTGAATTAAACATGTGCCTTATTTTTGTTGAAATATTTATGGGATTATGTGTATAATAAAAAATGAATCATTTTTACCATTAACTGATAAAAACTCGATGACCAATATTCAAATGAGTAAATAAAATATTTCGGTGAAAACCGATTATAAATATTTGCGGTTTCCTTATTGACTATTAACTACTTTATTAGTTTTAAGTAATAAATATTATCTACATGCATACATTTATATATATATATATATATATATATATATATATATATATATATATAATGATCATTAAATTAGAGTTTGACCTCTGGTATTTGATTTCCGCGAAATCTAAACATATGCACGTTAGAAGCGCGCCATTAAATTTTCAGCGCGTCGCCGCCGTCGATCTGTTTAGAATTTTAACAGTACTGCTCACCTGTGCACTCAGTCAGTGCACGTAAGGGATCCGTGTCGTAATTCCGTACCAATACGGCCTTGGGTACGATCTCTGAATTAAATCACCGTGTAATGAAACGAGAAAAAATCAACATTTGCACACTGAATCCCGGCGTGTTTTCCTTCGACTGACAGTTATGTTCGAGCCGATCGTCTTTTTTCTTATCCATGAAATGTTACTACTGTTAAACGATTTGTTTGTTTCTGTATTCTATACATTCTGGTAGAAACATGTGTGGTTTCTTTTCTGTCTTGCATCACATGCAGACGAGAAATGTCAAGAAAAGCATGTCGTTCCGTTTACAGTTATGTGCTTGCATAGTGGAATACTTTGACAACATTGTTTACAATTAGACGAAATGTAAATATGTACATAGATTTATATAGTTGTCCGATAAGTCTGGTCGATTTCCAGCAGTTGTATTAATAATAAAAATGTATAGATGTAGCTTGTAAGGGCCAAGTCAGAACAACAAGAGAATCCGTCCTAAACGGGCGACACGTGATTTACCTGAATGTTCTGTACACAGCCAACTTTATTGTTAGAATGAGTAGAAACTCTGATGTTCATTAATGTGCGACAAAGCCAACAATAAAATGCTTTGATGTTAGTGACTAGCGAGGCGGCGTTGAGCCTTTTAAGATATGATTCAATGCCGCCTTGTCATTCATAAACATCAAAGGTGGCTATACTTGGCTATCCCGAACATTATGGCACATCTCCATGACTCCATTGTGTCACATCACATAGTCTCCACAAACTAGTAATACTACCCTTCGAATCTTTGTAATTTTTCAATAAATTTTCATGTGATTTTTTTAAAAAAAAAGAAACTAATCATTCATTGTGGTTTCTTAATTTAATGGGTTCTGGTAGAAACCAATTTAGTAGAATTTTTGATAGTCTTTCCTCATAAACTTGATGTATATATCCGTCCTATTTTAATTGTATGTCATTTATGAATTCAGTTGTTTCAGTCTTCTACTTAAATACAAAAGGCTTTACTTTTTCATGCCATGATCTTTCACAAAATACTGCAACTAAGTTTCACTAGTTTTGTTCCATATAGCACTAGATCTGGCTATACTCATAAATTTGTTTTTAATAAATTTTTTACCTACGAGGATAACTTCAAATGTTTTCAGCCTGGATAAGAAGGAATGTATATTTTTCACTCATTTTCTTGCAGGTCAATTTGTTTGAACCACTTCTCTATCTCTCTTAATAAATAGATATTGCCATACTTGAAAATGGCACATGTGCCAAAATTAGTAATAGAGAACCAAACCTCGGATATTCCAAAAGGACGAAAACTATCGGGATAAATTTCAGGTACTAAGAAAAATGATTTATGAAACATCTTTATATGTATATATATATATATATATATATACATATATGTATTTATATGATAATAAACTATTAAAAAAATACTTATATTAATGGCATATTAATTACTTAGAAGACATCTCAGCAAACGGAAAAAAATCATCTTGTTTGTAAAACTTGCATAATGTCAACAAGTGTAGAAAAAACGCTATTTGTTTTAAAAATATATTCGATAAGTACACGACATTCTTTTACTAATATCGGATATACGTTTGCACGTCCTTACGAGCGCGAAGGTCCTAGTCGCCTGTGGCGATTGTTTCGTGCTGTCAAAAAGAATACAATGTGCTAGAAAAAAAATCGAATCGCCGTTTATCAATCGTTAAAATTTTGATCGCGGTCAGCGATGTTGCAACTGTTTGTTGTCAGCATTGTGTCAGTTCGAACAAACTTGATTTGTTTGTGAAATACATCTCTTCTCCACTCGAAATGTCATGTGACAGTTGAAGAAGAGCTCGTCTCGTAGTTGTTTAGATCGGAGTTGTTAGATCGCTATCAAAATTCGTATAAACAACAAACAAAAATTGTCGATAGTTTATTATCGACATGTTTGATCGTAAAAATTTTTATTGATCATAGTTTTCTAGATAAATAATTAGTTACTATTGTTTATATAAAAAAATTTTCATGCCTTTCTTGATCACTATCGACTGATTAAAATTATTTACATTAATATTAAATCATAATAATATCAATTAAACGTGAGAGCACTGTATTAAATTTACAAAAAGAATATAAAAAAAATTGAGCAAACGGAAATTTATGTTAACAAAAATAAATTGTATATTTTCAATAATTTTTATTATTTTTTTAACAAAAATAATAATAAATAAATATCTACAACTCATCAACTAGGTTTTCCTCCATTTATGCATTCTCGATGAAACCAATTTAACATTATTCTTTAAAGTCTCTCCTCATAAATTCATTGTATACATCCATGTCATTATATTTGTTTGTAATTTATGAAATCAGTGTTTCCGGTCGTCCATTCTATTTCTTTTAGATATAAAATGCCATAACCGAGCTCATAATCTTTTAGTCAATACTACAACTGAATCTCATTAGTTATTCGTGCTTTATATACCACTTGATCTAGTTGTACACAAACTTATTTTTAATACATTTTATAAACGCAGATTGCCATGCTAAAACATTAAATACTGCAACTAGATCTCGCTATTTAATCATGCCTTATATACACACATGAACTTGTTCTTAATATTTTTAACAAACGTAGGTAGCCATGCTCAGAATCTTTTACTTAATATCACTTAATATTATTTACTAATTTTACTTATTATTATAAATATATCTCGTTCTCTAATCGTGTTTCATACATCACTAGATTCAGTCGTACTCATAAATTTATTCTTAATATATTTAGTAAATATAGGCGGTCATGCTCATAATCTTTTACTAAATATTGTAACTAGATTTCACTCTTTAATAGTACCTTACATACCATTAAATAGTGGAGCGTTATAGCTTCATGGGGCCCAGGTAAATTTTAATTAAGGTGCCCCATGTACAGTGTTGAATTCAAACATTTTTCTTCGGAATTTTTTTTGGGGGTATCCTCATGTATCCTCCTGGATTCAACACTGCCCATGCAAAAAAAAAAAAAACACCAAATTACAATTTTAGATAAAATTTCATTAAAAAGTAAATAAAATTAGATATATATGACACTTATGAACAAGTAAATGTAATCCACAAGAAAAATTCATAAATAATATACATAATTGAATTATTATGTACTTTTATTGCGCTAAATAATAAACTAGATTAATTATAAAAGAACCAAAATAATATGTACTTATAAACTACAGGCATTTAATGTAACAAATAAAAACAACTTTTTATAAATTAAGAAAAAACATACAATTCTTAACGATTCAAAAAAATTCACAATTATAACGAAAATTTAAAGAAACATTATAAGAGAGATTACAAGGATAAATAAACAAAATTTATTATATCTTCACTTCTCGTCCTTTTTGAGCTGAGAATTTGGAGCCAAATTTGAATTTCGATATTGTTACTACAGTAATGAGTTTGTAAAAGATTGGTTTAGGGCTTCTCTGTTGATGGGGGCTCCAGAAAATTCCTCTTTTTGTCCATAGGATAATGCGCCATTGTTATTAAATCCAGCTGTAAACTTATTCTTAATATATTTAGTAAATATAGGTGGTTATGTTTATAATCGTTCACTAAATACCGCATCTAGATCTCGTTATGTAATCGTTCTTTTTATACAACTAGATCAACTTATACTCATAAACTTATTCTTAATTGTATATCATAAACGTAGGTGGCCATGCTCATAATTTTTCATTAAATACTGCAACTAGGTCTCGTTATTTAATTGTTCTTTATATACCACTAGATCCAATCGTTACTCATACGTTTATTTTTAATAAATTTAATGACTATATTTAGATCTAGTTGTATAGTAAGCGCAACTAACTAGTGAGACCCAGTTGCAGTTTTTAGTAAAGTGTACGTGCACAGCCTACTGTATTTATATACGGCAAATATATTCGGCCGTGTCAAAATAAATATCTCTATGACAGATAACAAAAGAACGACGCATTAGCAGACTACGATCTTGACAACGTCAAAAAATTATTCAAATCGCACCACGATAAACAAAAGACGACAGGAAATACACATTCGGTTTGTGTCTGATTCATCCGCAACAAAAATATCGTTCATCAGTAAGCAGTAGCCGTGAACGTTTTCGGCACCTTCCGAGAACCGGCCGGACTCAGTATTGGCAGCCGCAGCTCGACACTCGACCTGTTGTGATTTACGACAATAGAGTGATGTCACTGTCAAGTGTTTTTTTTTCTCCTCTCTTCTTTTTTTTCTCCCGTCTTCTTTTTATTTCTTTCACTATTCTCTGTCTGGATAAATAATCGACGCGCATATTGAAAACGAAAACGTATGACGATGACACAACGAGATAAATACAGCTGCGGTTTCATTAACGTCCGCGGAGAAAGTGTTTGTCCGTCCGCCGACTGTGTTATCTCATTTGCAATGATAAGAAGTGACCGATGGAACGTTCACGGGATACTGTAATTTGTCTCGAAACAAAAGCGAAATAAGAGCGCAGTTGCTAAACAGACGTAGATTTCGGCCGCAGCTAACGAAACTCTGTTTCAATTTGAAAATGTCACCGACCGAAACAATCGTAATCGTTAAGACATCGGACGAAAGTGTAACTGTTGACAAACAGATCTTTTTTTAATGCGGCAGCAACGTGCGACGAAACACACCCGCTTTAAAACAAAACAAAAAACATACCAGAAATCATACGAATCGTACACGGTTTGAATTTTGATTTTCTTCTGACTGAAAAAAAGTATCCGGATAGAAAATCGATAAAAAAATAATCAAAAAAATGATTACGTCTTCACTGGTCGATTTTTTCTCTTCGATTCGATTTCTTTTCAAAAATTATCAGTTTAACCATTTCACTGCCGAACACTTGTGTGATATGTGTACGAATTCCCTTGACATCCGGAATACTTCTTGACATATAAAATCAAATGTATTAAGTGGTAATCTTATAAAGATGAAAATTGAAAAAGTCACATTTATTAAGTTTTCGATTAGACAATTTACTGAATTTTCAAAGATTTTAAAATCAATTATTATTGATTTTTTTAAAAAAATAACCCTTTTCTCTATAACAAATATTATCAAAGTGTGCGATGGACTTGTGTATAAATAAATCGAATGGCATTGAAGTGTGCTATGAATTGAAACACATGTTTTTTCACATATGAATTCTATTATATTTTTATTCCGGAAACCGCAAAGAGTTTTCTGATCAACAATGTTCAATAAATGATCATTGACAATTTTTAATTGTTTCTTATAAATAACACATTGAATATAAATAACATCTAATACAAATATTATTTTAATAACTGTTTATCAACAATCGGAACTATTTTTCATAAGTATTGATATTTAATTTTATACAAAGTAGGCGATGATGACAATGATTTCCATTACTAGTCAACGGTCACTTATTGATATTTCTATATAAAAACAATCGAGTGATTTATAACAAATGAAAAATATTTACAAAAACAAATTAAATCTAATTGATTGCAGTTTCAAATAAATCATCTAGAAATCAATTCCAGTTTTGGATTCATTATTGGAATCATATTTCAAAACGTATTACACGTATTTCACGCTTGTTTCAGAAAAAAAAAAAACGAATTAATTTTGTAACAACAAGTATAGAATTGTATGAAATGTAAATCATTAAAGTAAAATCTGTGGATAGAGTGAAGAATGTGCAAGTGTTCAGAAAAGCAAGAGTGTGGAAGTTTCTGAAACAGTCTGAAGAAAGAAAATAGATTTTTTTTCTGTATTATGACGCTCTGAAGATGTTCTGAATCGCAATCGAAATCTGCATAAGTAACAGTCAAAAATAATCAATGGCGACTTATTGAACATTTTTGACCGGAAACATCTTTTATAGGTCCGTCAATTTATTCTACGATGTTTGTTTTTTTTAATCGGACGTTTTGATATTCCTAGTCATATTTTTCTGGATACCTTCTAAGTATTTACCGTTCCGAGTGGTGTTAGAGCCCCGAAAACCGGTATCTGTCTTGATGTTTTCTGACGGTCTTCTTATACTGCAACTGATGGTACCACACTTTGTTCGCTATCTGGGAAAAAAATATTCTACTATGTACAAAATATCTTAAAGCAACTTTCACTAAAAAAAAGTCCATTCGTCCATTGTTGACAAATAAATTCCCTCCTCATTCCCCGACCCACTCACCACTAGTTTACAACGTGTCCAGTGTGCCTTGAAACGCGTAGATCGAAGTCCGACCTCGAACTTAACATCCATAAATCGCTCATACAAATTTATGCAAATCAAATCTGAATCGAATTCTTCTACGAACATCGATTCGATTTTTTTTGTTGTGTCATGTATTTACACATACACATTAATGTCAAAAGAGCTCTGAACGTGAACATTATAACCTTACATCTAGTCGGCTGTGCGGACGCGAGATTCTTCTATTCGGTTCCACAGCCTCTTAGATCGGATATATCCGGTGATTTAGTGCGCTCGATTGTCTCTTCTTCGCACGATTACATAATATGTATGTATGTATGTATATATATATATATATATATGTATATGTATATGTATGTGTGGATGTTTGAAAAAAATTTGAAAAACATGCTGACATATTAGTTAAACCTTTTCGAATAGAAATAAGTAAATAGTAAAATAGAAAAAAAAAACACACACACACGGGTCGGCTGATTTGCATAAAACCTGACGTTTTTCCACTAGTGACCGATAAAGGTTAGACGTGCTCCTGATGCCTCAGGTTGTTTACCTTGGTAACAACTTCTTGCACATTTGTTTCTTGTGATGTTCACGTCGCGCACACGTCCGTACGTACTCGCGTACAAAACGATACGCCGTCGCGTGACGATGATACCCGACGCTGGCACATTATTAGCTAATTCACGAATTTTTCATTTGTTACAAACAATTAACAGTTAAATCGCGGCCACCGCCTGGATATGCCACTTCAAGCGGCACCTGTTACATTAATATGTCGATTGTGCTCAAGTTCGCTTTCATCGTAAGTCGCATAGCAAGTGTCTATATACATATATACATACATACGCATATATATATATATATATATATATATATATATATATATATATGCGTATATTATTATTCAAATAAATTGTATAATGTTTAGAAGCTACTATCAAACGGGTTTTATTTCGGCGCGTTTGTATTTTATTACATTATGTAATTAAGTGATCAAATTTGTAATTAAATTTGTTTTTTTTAATTGGTGAAAAAATTTATAGTGTAATTCAATTTAAATACGCATATATATATATATATATATATATATATATATATATATATATATAAATATGATTTAAACAGAAAACACTATTTTCAAAACAGTATGTTATTTAAATTCGATTTTTGTTTCCATAGCGACGATTGAACAAGTTTTTTTCTAATTCAGTCATTAATTGATATTAAAACAAATCAAATTATCCATGAGAATCGTTTTCATTATTCGTTTGTTTTTCGAGTATTGTCGTTCTTTCGTACTTGATTAGATTAATATCGAAGTAGACTTCGTTGGTGAGAAAAAACAGTGTCCCTTTTAAATTCGATTTTTTGCATATCGACAATTAAAAATTTTTTTATAATTCAGTCGTTAATTAATTTCAAAATAAAACAAATCATCCATGAGAATCGTTTTCAGTATTCGTTTGTTTTTTCGTGTATTGTCGGTCGGTCCTAGTTAATTAAATTAATATCGAAGCAGGCTTCATTGTTGAAGAAAATAGTGTGTTTTTAAATTCGATTTCTTTTTCATATCAGCGATTGAAGTTTTTTTTCTAATTTATTAGCTGATTGATTTTAAAATAAATCAATTTATCCATGAGAATCGTTTTCTGTATTCGTTTGTTTTTCGTATATTGTCGGTCGGTCGTTGTTGATTTGATAAATATCGAAGTAGGTTTTGTTGTTAGAAAAAAATAGTGTGGTTTTTAAATTCGATTTTTTTTTTTGTATATCGACGATTGAAGAATGTTTTCTAATTCAGCCGTTGATTGATTTTAAAATAAATCAACTTTTCCATGAGAATAGTTTTCAGTATTCGTTTGTTTTTCGTGTATTGTCGGTCAGTACTAGTTAATTAAATTAATATCGAAGTAGGTTTCGTTGAAAAAAATAGTGCGCTTTTTAAATTCGATTTTTTGCGTATCAGCGATTAATTTTTTTTCCAATTCAATAGCCGATGGATTAAGTAAAGTATCATAATTGATATTTAAAATAAATCAATTTATCTTTGAAAATCGCTTTCAGTATTTGTTTTTTGTGTATTGTCGTTCGATCCTATTAAATTAAATTAATATCGAAGTAGGCTTCGTTGTTGAAAAAAACAGTGTGCTTTTTAAATTCGATTCTTTTGCACATTAGCGATTAATTTTTTTCTAATTCAGTCGTTAATTGATTTTAAAATAAATCAAATTATCCATGAGAATCGTTTTCAGGATTCGTTTGTTTTTCGTGTATTGTCGGTCGGTCGTAATTAATTAAATTAATATCGAAGTAGGTTTCGTTGTTACGAAAAAACGTGCGTGTTTTATTTTTATTTGTCTCTTGTTTGTGTTAAATTGATGTAGGTCGTTTTATTTTGAATTTTCGTTTGGATCTAGTGTGTTTTTTCGATTTAGTATCATTTCGTTTTATAATAATTGCCTGATATTTGTTTCTGTTGACAAAATGTGCGCACAAAGATTTTATTGTTGGGTAGTAATTGGGGTTTGTATATAAATGTCTAAAATCAAATTTTAGTTTTTATATTTGGATCTACTTATCGATAATCATTGCGTACTTTTCGGATTATTTGGTATTTTTTCTACATTAATAACATAATATGCTTGTTTGTATTCATCTTTTTCTAACAAATGATCATAGTTTGATGAGTATTTTATTTTTAGGTCTTGTAAATTTTTTTCCCCTTAATTCAAATTATCATCATTATAATAATCGTATTTTAAATACATTTCTTGTGCAAAAAAATATATTGATTAATATTTTTTTAATTATACGAATATATTTAAAAATATCTAATAAAAAAATAATTATAATATATTTTTGTTTATTATTTTTTTGATCTTAATCTCATTTGCACAAATTAATATCAAAGTATGCCTGGCCGTACAAACAATCTGTTTCTGCTCATTAATTTATCATAGTTGCCTTTTATTTATATTTTCGCACGTAAACATTTTGATTTGTTTTCATAATCATTGTTCACTGATCTGAAATTTAAGTAAATAATTCAATACAATTGTTTTGTATAAAAGACATTGTTTTATTCATTTGTTTCTTGATTGTTTTCTATCGGTGAAATCTGTTTGAAATTTAAATCAAAGTATGGCTAGTCGTACACAAACAATCTAATTTTTATCGTTAATATATCGTAGCAGGCCTTATTTATATTTTCGCACATGAATATTTTCATTTGTTTTAATAATCATTGTTACTGAAAATTAAGATCAATGAACATTGATCTTCTTTTTAAGTAAATAATTAAATAAAATCTCTTTATACAAAAAATATTGTTTTATTCATTTATTTCTTCAGTATTTTCTATTAAGCAGATCTGTTTTAAATTTACATCGGAGTGTGCCTAGTCGTATATAAAACAATTACATTTTTGTCGTTAGTGAATCATAGTAGACTGTAATTCTTATTTATATTTATTTTTTCATTTGTTTCTAAGTTCACTGCTCACTGATCCCAGTCTTCTAGATAATTAATTAAATACATTCCATTGTGTCGAATACGGCATATAAAGCGAAGAGTAAACAATACGCAATGCGCTGATAACATCACCGATTTATTTGTATGAATGTTAAATAATCGTTGTCTTCTTTACAGATCTTGTACGTCCAAGAATTAGGATTAGGAGGCGTGTCAGTTTGGTCGACAGATTTAGACGACTTCCAAGGACTCTGCGGCGAAAAATGGGCGTTGTTAAACACAGTGAAAAATACACTAAGAGGTAATTCGAAGATCTATCTGTAGATTTATTCTCGTCTCCTCACTGTTTTTATCATTTAGAACCCTGTGATCCACATTGACGTCCAACAATAAGACCATCAATGTTAAATTTGATATCTATCTTATTTTTACCCGTAAAACAAAAAAAAAAAAAACAAATGAAAAATCGCATAAAAACACTTGTTTTCTTAGAATTTATTTTTATTCGATTGAACGCCATTTCGATAATAATGAAATTTTATAAAAAAGTATTTTATTGATTACTTTATATAAACTTTCTACATATTTTATCAAATCCTGATTTTTTTTATCAAAGGCGACTCGTCTTCGAACTCAATACAAAGATTCCCCGTCAAACCGACCGGCGCTTGTTTCCGCGAAGGCCTGTTCAGCGATCCTAGGGACTGTTCCGCCTACTACATTTGTCGCGACGGTCACTCGTACCACCTGTCGTGCCCTGACGGTATGTTATTCGATTCAAATACCGGAAAGTGTGCGCGAGGGAGTGCCGAACAATGTCTACCCGGACAGAGCATCCTAGTCAGAGCGAGGCTCAAGAACGAGAAGAAGGTACGGATCAGTGTTCTCAGAGCAAGGCTCGATGTTCACGAGCTCGTCTTTAAATTTTCAAGGTCGTCTGTTACGTGACGAACTGGGCGTTCTATCGCAAATCTGAAGGGAAATTCGTCCCTGAACACCTGGATCAACGTCTGTGCACGCATATCGTCTACGCTTTTGCCAGTCTCGATCCCGTGCAGCTGATCATGAAGGAGTTCGATCCGTGGGCAGACCTTGACAACAGTAAATATTCGAAAAATATAACACATTATTCAACAATTATAAATCTTTATTGATTCTCTCTCTCTCTCTCTCTCTCTCTCTCATAGATCTCTACGCTCGTATAACGTCGATACCGGACGCGAGAGTGCTGCTGGCTCTCGGCGGATGGACGGACTCGTCAGGAGATAAATATTCGAAACTGGTCAGCGACGGTGCGTCTCGAAGACGGTTCGTCGTGTCGGCAGTGTCGTTCCTCAGGAAACACGGTTTCAACGGACTGCACATCGACTGGAATTATCCAAAATGTTGGCAGAGCAACTGCAAGAAAGGACCGGACTCGGATAAGCCGAACTTTACGAAATTGATACAGGTATGTTTTTTATATGCGCTTTCGCAGCTTTTCTTCATATTAAAAATTTATACAAATCGAGAGATTGTTGTAAACAATCGAATATAAAGCAATTGTTTAGAGAACTCAAACGAAAGTTCGCGTTTAAAATTCTATAAATTTCACAGCACACTTAGACGAGCCGAGCTGAAATGAATAGAAGCAATAAATTCATCTATATTTGTAGGCCATGCTCATAATTTTTCACTAAAAACGACAACTAGATCTCACTAGTTTTCTTTTAATAGTCGTTCTTTTAATAGAAATGTTTTGAACCGAATATCCAAAAAAAAAAAATAAAAATTCACTATAAAACATTTTTTTTCGATTGTTTTAACTGAAAAAAAATCTTTTTCTATCAAAAATATCATCCGCTATTAGAAAATACCCATTTCTTATACTTCAGTTTTGATTTTTGTAATTTTTAATTTTCCTCACCGTCTAAAAAATAAAAGAACGATAATTAATTGTTATTGAAACGATCATATTGGTCTTAAAAATGTATTATTTATCCATCAGTGTGATTTATAAATGTATATATTTTCCACAATCAAACGAGATTTCCTTTTCTGTCCGCCATAGGAACTTCGCACAGAGTTCGACAAACAATCACCACCGCTCATACTAGCCGCAGCGATTTCAGGATACAAAGAGGTGATCGATGTTGCTTACGAGCTACAACCGCTCGGCAAAGCAGTGGACTTCATGTCTGTCATGACGTACGATTATCATGGAAGCTGGGAACAGCAGACCGGACACGTCAGTCCTTTGTATGAACGGCCTGGTGACAGATACACTCAGTACAATACCGTAAGTGATTCAAACATAGTTTAACCCTTATGTTAGTAACCAACTTTACCGACGTCTTTTAGTACCCGGGTACCCACAGACCTGAGTATTAAAAATTTTGTTTATTTTATTAAAAAAATGTTGGGTACCCGGGTGCGGTGGGTACCCGGGTACCCGGTTACTAACATAAGGGTTAAACCCGCATATTATTTAACACCATTGATAGCAACTACTTCAGATGTACATTCTGTATATTTTTCATCCATTGTAATATGAAATTCGTATCTAAACACCTGGATTAACGCCTGTGCACAATATCCTCGACGCTTTCACCAAACTTGATTAAAATAATAAAATTGCCTTCAGTATTACAAATTGCATGCTATACATTTTTCTGTACCTTAACGCTCTGAATATGATGAAATTTCCATCAAAATTCGGATAAGCAACAATCATAAATGATTAATAACAATTTTTGATCAAAAAATTATTTCTAGTTTGTGGAGTAAAAGTAAACAATCGTTTTAGAAAGCCATATAACTTGCTTATGAATCAAAACTGAATATATATATAAATATATATATATATATATAGAGAGAGAGAGAGAGACAGAGAGATAGAGAGAGAGAGAGCAGGAGGCTACGTCCTCTGCTCTCTTCGACCTTCCCCCAGGGAGTGGCTTTGTCTCTGCTTGCTGACTTTGACTCTCCCTTAATAAATAACAGAAATTAATAAATCACAGGACAAATAATCTGCGTAAAATACAAGTTATAAAATTTTTATTAGAAGAGTTTATAATAATTAACAACAAAATACAATGTTAAAATGTGTAACAATTTTTTTACTCTTTAGCTTCAATGAATACAGTTATTTTAATAAATGTCTTATCAGTTTTACACTGAAATCGTATACCCTCTTTCGTTATTCACCGTGACGGAGTAACATACATGTTAACCAATCAGAACAGAGACCATGCGATCTCCATCAGCCAATCAGAACGCGAATAAAAATCAGTTGACTACGATGACAGTATCAAGACTGATTTTTAATTATAGGAAGAAATGTATTTCCCATTCTGGCTGTCTGTATTTCGTTAAATTATTGAATTGTGTTATTTAAAAAAAAATAGTAGGTAAACAAACAATAGAGGTATCTAAATAAAACGCAAAAATGAAACAAATGAAAGCGGCATGAACAGTTCAAAGCTAGCTACAACTATCTTAAAACAATTTACGTTAAAAACAAGCCAGTAGGCATTGATCAGTAGGTTTGTTCAGTATCCGTAGTCAGAAGGCGTTGATCTGTACAAGTATTTTATTTTTATAACATTTTTCGAAGATAATTACAAATCAAAATAAAAGAAAAAGTTACATTTGAATCAATGATTTTAAACAGAAAATATCTCGGATAAGAATCTTGCTACAAATTGATATTTGAGTCTAAAGCACATACCTTTGTCGGTATAGCTATATAACACTGAAAAAATTGATTCTTTTAAGAGAAAAAATATTTTTTAATAATATACCTTTCATTATAAAATTATTTATATAT
Organism: Acanthacorydalis orientalis; assembly: GCA_034766995.1. Taxonomy (NCBI): domain Eukaryota; kingdom Metazoa; phylum Arthropoda; class Insecta; order Megaloptera; family Corydalidae; genus Acanthacorydalis; species Acanthacorydalis orientalis. The sequence goes on from CM068314.1 coordinate 2,695,670, forward strand.
TACTCATAGCCAACTAGCAAGTAAATTGATCCATTTATAGTATATTGGAAAATGATAGAGATTTGAATCGAAATGACATAAAGATCTTGTTTCCTTGAGTAATCTTTTAGATTTCTATCAAGCTTTCCATATGTACCTTGAATGGACTTTTATATTGATTTGAATGAAATTTAAATTTCTGAAAAATCATAATTTTATACACCTGTTCCAGAACTACACAATGGAGTATCTCGTTTCCCACGGCGCACCTAGAGATAAACTCGTTATGGGAATACCGTTCTACGGCCAAACATACACACTATCTCGTCACGACGGCGATTATAGCGTCGGCGCAAAAGCCTCAGGTCCTGGCGACGCCGGCGAGTTCACCAAACAGCCTGGAATGCTCGCCTATTACGAAATATGTTATAGAAGTGAGTGTTTGTTAAAATAATCATCAATCCGGTATACGATCTTAAGAGAACATTTTACACCCAGTGTGATCAATGGTTGATTCAACAAACATGCGTTTTTCGTTACAGTGAAAAACAATAGATGGCAGATGAGCCGTGATCATTACAAATCATCTGGTCCGTACGCTTATTCTCGAAACCAGTGGGTCGGGTTCGAAGATCCTGCATCGATTTCTGAAAAGGTGAAGATCTGATATAACTGAAAAATAAAATTTATAATTATCTGTCTGAAAATGTTCTTTAATCTAAAATAATTCCTGTCTCTTAAGACGAAATACATAACGGACCACGGTTTTGCCGGCGCGGTAGCTTGGACTGTCGACCTCGACGATTTCTCAAACCGCTGCTGTTTGGAATCGTTCCCGTTGCTGAAAGCAATCAACCGAGGACTGGGACGTCTCAACGATCCTGAACCGATCGGAGGCGATTGTACGAAACCGCCAGAGCCGGTAACACCTCCCGCTCCAACGTTGACGACGGGCGTCGATACAGGTATTTTTTATTTCATGAAAATACTTTTTCATGATTTTCACAATACAGTGACGAAATTCACTTCCATAGAGGAATTCTTTTTTACCGATCAATAATGATTGTCAAACATTGTTGTAACCAAAGAAAAAACATTTAATTTAAGAAAACTGTGTTTTTAAAAATCCACAAAAAATATACACTTGTTAATGTAAAAAATGAAAATCATGTCGATATCTTATTAAAATAAATCATTTATTTACCAAATACATATCAAAAATGAAAAAAAAAAACAGAACGAAAATTTTTTACACTTCATAAAAACAAAAAAAAATACTATCACAGATCACTCGATACGTCGTAGATCATAGAATTCTCATTCTAAAGTTGGCCATGGCTTTTGTTTTACAATACATTGTTTTTGTTACAAATATTGCTTCCTTTTTGTCTTCACGAAGAGAATTTAGAATGAGTTTAGTCGGTGCTTGAGGATAATTGTGGGTGATAAACATGTTTCTATTTTAGGCGCGTTGAGCAGCACTACAGAAATGCATCATCATCACGAACCTGAAGTGACGACCAGTAAACCTAGTACGACAACATGGCCATCGTGGACGAGCTCGTCAAAGAAACCGACGACCGAGGCGACGACGACGAGTCCATGGTGGGTCCCGTCAACTACAACGACGACTACAACTACAATGAAGCCCACAACGACTACAGAACAAACTACGACAACGAGAAGAACGACGACTACTACAACAACGCGTCGTACGACTACCGAATGTAAGTGTATTTTATTTGTTTTATTTTATAGAAAAAAGAAAACGGTCGAATCGACGAGAAATAAACAAACGTAAATCGACTCATAAACACTGTTTGGAAAAAAACATATTCATTGCAACCGTCTATTTTTTCTTTCACAAACGAATTATTCTTCAATCTCGCCAATCACGAAAAAATGTTTCTAATCAATAAATGATTCTTGGCGATTCATGTGATCTGAGAAAAGGGAAACATGACAAACCAGTATCAAAAATCGAATCGACTGAAAGAAAAAAAGTACCGATATTGATAGCATTGCCGTTGAAATGTCTATGAGAAACAATTGACAATGATCAGTAATTATTTGTTAACATTTTTTGTGACTTCCGAGGTGAAAAAATAATTTATTAGTGAATCTGAATTGAGCCACGGTGCTAAAACTGTAATATAAATTTATATCATTTAGAAAACGTTCCATTTTTATAATATTTATTTCGATATTTATTATTATTGTGTCTAATCCACAATTTTATAATATAGGATCGTATGTGCTGCGCAAAAAAAGATAACAAATGAAAACAGTCCTTGGGTATACATAAAACGTTTCAAACGTAACAAAAGCTAATCACGCTGGGATTAATAGCACTCTTATCCTCTCTGTACTACTTTATATCGGGCGCTAATGACCTCAGTTGTCGATGCGCCCCAAATCCCCAATAACTAACTACTTTATATGTGGTTAATATCGAATCAGTGAAGAAAGTACGCGTATTGATATTAGAAAGAAATTAATTTGTAAAAATAAAACATTTTTAAAATCTTCTGATAGTTCTATACGACTCTAGATTTAAATAATCAACTTAGGCCTGGCCCGATCCGATAAAACAAGACAATCGACTGAACATCGCTGAAACATTGATTTCGTTACAGTGACAACGATACCAACACCTGCCGTCATCATGCCTCATCCGGAATCTGATCCATCTCTGCCTTCTTCTTGCGAGCCTGGCCAGTATCTGCCAGATCCACAGAACTGCAACTCGTACTACAGGTGTATATTGGGCGAGCTGCGCAAACAGTACTGCGCGGGTGGCTTGCACTGGAACAAGAAGACGCTCGTTTGCGACTGGCCCGCCGAAGCGAAATGCGTTGAATCGCATGAGAGTGGTAGCCCTACTCAACCGATTTCGACCACGAGGGCGACAACGACGATGAGGACCACCAGCAAACCGGTTCAAGTATGTACTCGTATTATTGTTTTTTTTTAAAAAAAAATAGTAATGTAGTTTGTCAGTTTAGAAAAAAAATCATTTAATTTAAAACGATTCATCGATCAATTTTTTTAAGATGTCTGAACCCTTCAAAGACAGATTTCACTCAAATAATCGGTATCGAGTTTTTCTTATGAATTCGAACACCGTTCCTGCAGTAATAGACAAATATGTTCACTGTTTTATTCATAGTTGGCTTTATTCGTTTTATTCGTATAAGAGTTGAAAAACTGACAAATGAAACAAAGAATGTGTCGAAAACGTGTTTTGTTTCCAGTGTTGTACTATACAAAAAACAAAATATATTACAGCTGTGTTTATTGTTGTATCAAAAACAAAATATATCACAGCACTTTACTGTTTTAAGAAACAAACAAAAAATATCTATTTTCGTTTATTCTTCACTTTTAGCAAGCGGTCATATTCGCTCCATCTCTCTCGTTCAAGACTATTTTCATGATAACGTTTTTCGTGACACGCCGTATGATTTTACCCCTCGCTAACGCGCCCATAGAAGTTTCACTTCAAAAAATATAAATGTTTAAACTTGCGTATGAGAGACGGTTGAAAGTTTTACATAGGAACTCTCTTTAATTTTCTTCGAAATTTAATTTCTGCGGAAGATCAAAAGTGCGTGCAAAACAACATAAATTATTTTAAAATTTTTTAAGACTTGATGAGAGGCTGAAAACTTTTTCACAGGAACTCATAAATCTTGAACGGTTTGAGATATTCGGATAAAACAAAAAGAGAAAGAATGCTTCGACACGTGCGTCGTCTCATCTTTAAGCATGTATTAGTAATTACTTGATATCTACCTGATGATGGTACACGTGCCAAAACTAGTAGTAGGCAACAGACCAAATATATGAAAACTGACAAAGTAGTTCATCGACTATAATTTTCCATTCACGAACCCTTATGTGAATAACAATAACTGTTTGTTTCAAGGACTGGACAACCAGGAAGACGACTACTCAGAATCCGTGGACAACGACGACTACTCAGAATCCGTGGACGACGACAACTACAAGGAAACCATGGACGACGACGTCGGTAACGCCGAAAGAGTGCGAAAACGGACAATATTATCCGCACGACGAGTGTAACAGCTTCTACGTCTGCGTGAACGGCATGATGATCGCCCAGATGTGCGGTCCGGGACTCGTCTGGAGCCAAGAGAGGAACCAGTGCGACTGGAAACACATCGTACGGTGCTCGTCCAAGAAGAAATACACGACTGCCGGATGGACAGGAGGAATGACCCGTAAGTGATTTATAAGAAATGAATTTTTGCGTGCAAATCGGATTATGTTTCTAACAGAAAATGTTCAATAAGTGATCATTACTGAATGTTACTTATGTGCATTTCGATAAAAACGACGTCATAGTCAGGGTGTTAAGGTACGGAGAAGTCCGGAGATGTTACAAGATGAAGATATTAAATCTTGTACATCTGACAACTTGAATATTTGAAAATATGAAGATCTAAAAAGTTAAAGATCTGGAAAGATGAAGATCAGAAAACCTGAAAACAGAAAATGTGAGTGACAAGAGTCTAAAAAACAAAATTTGAAAATCAGAAAATATGAAGATCGTATAGTTAGAAGATCAAAATCCCTAAAAATCAGAAATGTTCAAAATTTGTCAATCAGACCCGAAGACTAGAAAATTATGTGACCAGAAAATCCAGCAATCTGAAAGCTTGAAGGTGTAAAAATCTGACGATCTGAAAATCTAGAAATCAGAAAATCTGACGATCAAAAAATCAGGAAGTCTGAAGATCAAAGTACATCATGAACTGAAGATCTAAAAAACGGAAATTCTCCAGTTCAAATCAAGATAAAAAAAATCAAGATCATAATCAAATCTTAAACCTTAAATTTTCCTGTACCTTAGCCCCTTGTTGAAGTTAATTTAGCCACAGTGCCAAATACTATAATGCTTAATTTTCAATAGTGTTTAATTTGCATCCTTTAATTTTTTATATCTTCTCTCTATAGAATCGTTAACTTCAAACAAAGCACGTCCAGACGGCCCTTGCGAAGGAGGTGCATTCGCTCCTTATCCAGGCGATTGTTCTCAATACCTGATGTGCCTTTGGGGCAAATTCCAGACATTCACTTGCGCTCCAGGATTGAATTGGAATAACGTAAGTCTTTCACACACAACATTCTGAACAACATAAATGTTAATTTTCCGAGCTCGTTTCGCGCAGGCTCGTAAGACGTGCGACTGGCCCGACATTGCAAAATGTGTCGAGGCGGACGAAGCGGTCGTCGAGCCGGACGTCGAGGAAGAGAAGCCCGTGTACCAGCCTCCAAAACCGGTGGTCGTCGAAATGCCGCACCATACGACGACGATGGCACCGCACCACACGACGACGACGACGACGATGACGCCGCCGATGTCTTCGACGCCGGAAGGACCGACGACGACGATGGCGCCGCTGTCGGACGAATACAAGATCGTGTGCTACTTCACGAACTGGGCATGGTATCGGCGCGGCATCGGCAAGTACACGCCGGAGAACATCGACGCGACGCTCTGCACGCACGTCGTCTACGGGTTCGCGGTGCTCGACTACGAGAACCTCGTGATAAAGGCGCACGACTCGTGGGCCGATTTCGATAATAGTGAGTGTGACGTGTGCGTCTTTCGACGCGGGGACGATCGCTCAATTGCGCGTGTGTTCGTTTTAAAGAGTTCTACCAACGGGTCGTCGCTTACAAGGAGAAGGGACTGAAGGTGACGCTCGCGATCGGTGGTTGGAACGATTCTGCCGGCGACAAGTACTCTCGCCTCGTGAATAACCCAAGTGCCAGGGCTAGATTCATCAAACATGTCATGGAGTTCCTCGAGAAGTATGGCTTCGATGGTCTTGATCTCGACTGGGAGTATCCGAAATGTTGGCAGGTAAATATAGAGGATTCTAGATGATTTTTTTTCCTCCAGTATAATTGAAAGGCATGATTACACATCAGATAATCATCTGGATGAGGGAATTTATAGTAAAACGACAAATAAATTAATCAAGTTGCACTTCATTCATTATGGGGCCCCTAATAAAGTGGAGCCCTGAAGCTTAAGCTTCATTAGTTTCCATGTAGATCCGTGTCTGTGCGGCGGTGATAAAACAGTCGATGAAACGGCGATAAAACGGTCGTGAAAAAAAGGCCGATTCAAAATATAAATAGTTGACTATTCGAGTTTTCACTGTTTTTAATTTGGAATAAAAAGAGATAATGACATTCGTAAAATAAATCATAGAATGCTGGTCACTTATTAACAATTTATCAGTTATCTGCCACAAAACAAAACACGGCCGATTTAAAACATAAATAGTTGACTATTCGAGTTTTTACTGTTTTCAGTTCAAAATAAAGAGAGAGATAGAGTCAAATTCGTAAAATACATCATAGAATGCTGTCATTTATTAACAATTGATAATTTATTTACTACAATACATGCATTTTAATAAATAATACAATAAAATAGTTAGCGCTGACATTTGTTTATATCACAGCCAACTTAAATGTACATACAATCTCACTATGTTGTCAAATCGTCGATAAAATATTCTGTGTAATAAATTCAATGCTTTGATTTATGTACTCGTGACAGTTCATACTTAAAATAATAAAAAAAATGGTACTTGTTAATTGCAACTGACTTGTTTTTTAATTTGTTACAAATATCGTATGGAATATTTACCTTTAATTACAATAAATTAAAGATTGTGTAATCGGCGAGGATAAAACGTGATTTAATGTGTAGGTCAACTGCGACAAAGGACCTGATTCTGATAAACCGGCGTTCGCTTCGTTTGTGCGAGAACTCCGTGCTGCATTCAACGAGAAAGGGTACTTGCTGTCAGCAGCAGTTTCGCCTAGCAAAACAGTTGTCGATGCAGGTGCGTAGATCACTGTATTTTTCATACAAATCGCATTTTTCAAGTTCATAAATATTCTAAAGGGTCATTTAATTAAATGTTGTTAAATAATGGCTTACAGTAATATTCCGCATACATCTCTTAGTGTCGATTATCTGTGTTCGGGCGCCAATAATCATCGACGTGTCCTCAAACGCAAAATATTCGTTCATTTTTAGTATTGACACGTAAAGATAGTTGCACCAGCACAAGATTTAGATAGGGGCAACATGGATCAATGCACAGGATGACAAATTTTGAGGGGCGACAAATTTTGAAAACCTAGAAATTTTATTTTCAGTCATAATTTCGATTTGCAGGTTACACATCTCTCTCTCTCTCTCTCTATATATATATATATATATATATATATATATATATATAAGGCAGTTCAGATCTAAAATAAGAAATTAAATCTAAAATTTTTGTAGCTCAAATCTTGTTTTTGAAATTTATGTAACAGAGCTTCATACTTTGCATTTTTTAAATAAATTAATTGAATGGAAAATTTTACAAATCGTTTAGTGACCATAAATTTTTTTTCTGTTGAAATGTTCTCAAAATTACCAACGGTTACGGATTTTTCTTCATTCATTTGGACAAAATTTGGTGGGTGGAAGGGGCGGTATTTTATTGATGATCCAAGTATAAATCCGGCTCTATGTTGCCCTATCTATTATTAAAATCAAAGTTAGCTTGATAAACATCAGTTGTCTATTATTAAATAGTTTTCAGCAGCGACAACCTTTAACAGTTAGAAAGCCAGAAGATCATAATCTTTGAAAATCAGAAAATTGTTTGATCCGAAAATCTGACGATCAAAAAGCTGGTTGATTAGAAAATCTGACAGTCAGAAAATCTGACAATCAGAAAATCTGACAATCAGAAAATCTGACAATCAGAAAATCTAACAATAGTAGTGTCATTTAAAAGATGATTTTTGAACACAGAAAATCGTTCACTTAATGCGTGATTTAAGAACATAATTTAAAAAATAGAAAATTGTCCATTAACTTTAAAAATATAATGTTAAAAATATAATAAAATTAAATGAAGATATTGTTGTAACTTGAAGTATTAAAAATCTTTTCTTTTATTCAGGCTACGATGTAAAAGCTCTGGCCGAATCTCTCGACTGGGTCGCCGTCATGACGTACGATTTCCATGGCCAGTGGGACAAACAAACCGGACACGTCGCTCCACTCTACTACCATCCTGATGACGCTGTCACATTCTTCAACGCCGTGAGTATCGACTCATTTCTCTCTTGTCAAATTCGACCGCGTGCGACGGAACAAGATCAAACGTTTCCATTCCTCTCAATAGAACTATTCACTCAACTACTGGATATCTGAAGGCGTGCCGCGCAAGAAGATCGTGATGGGTATGCCACTGTACGGTCAGTCTTTCCAACTGGAGAAAGCGCAGAACAACGGGCTGAACGCGAAAGCGCCAGGACCTGGCAGGGCTGGCGAGTTCACAAAAGCTGCCGGATTTCTGGCGTACTACGAGGTGGGTGTTGTTTTTTCGATCGAAGAAAAATTGACATCAGTTGTATATTCGTTAATGTTCGTTGTAGATATGCGACCGGGTCAAAAACCGTGGCTGGACCGTCGTGAAGGATCCGCTGAAACGTATGGGCCCGTACGCTTACAAAGAGAACCAATGGGTGTCGTTCGACGACGCGGACATGATCAGACGTAAATCCGAGTACATCCGCAGGAACGGACTTGGCGGCGGCATGATATGGGCGCTCGACCTCGACGATTTCCGTAACAGGTGCGGCGAGGGCGTCCATCCCTTGCTGAAAGTCATACGCGAGGTGTTGAGCGAATCTTACGTGCTACCGCCGACCGAAGAGCCGCCGATGACGCCCGACTGGATCGACGAACAGACGAAAGGACCGGAAATGGATGTCGATCATCACACGACGAAGAGACCCGGTGCTTGGAAACCGGACGTCGATCATCACACGACGAAGAGACCCGGTGCTTGGAAACCGGACGACACGATGGTTGATATGCCGAGACCGACGGAGAGGCCGACCGCGTCGCCAGGCACGGACGGTATGACGAACGATTACAAAATGGTGTGCTACTTCACGAACTGGGCCTGGTACCGGCAAGGAATCGGCAAATTCTTACCGTCGGACATTGACCCGGACCTGTGTACGCACATCGTTTACGGCTTCGCCGTACTCAACGGCGACCAACTGGTAATCAAGCCGCACGACTCTTGGGCCGATTTCGATAACAGTGAGTATTGATATCTCGTTAAACATTCGACTGTGTTCTTCTTTTCCGAAATTTCAAATTAGAATTCTAAATGACGGTCGTTAAAGACAAATAAAGAGAAAAACATCTGATAAACAGATCCAATACAAACGCGAAAACACAATTTATTGAATCGAGAATGTAAGACGAAATCCCTTTTCAGAATTCTACGAAAAGGTCACTTCGCTGAAATCAAAAGGAATCAAGGTGCTGATCGCCATCGGCGGCTGGAACGATTCCGCCGGTGACAAATATTCGAAACTCGTGAATAACCCGTCGGCGAGACGAAAGTTCATCGCACATGTCGTGGAATTCATCAAGGAAAACAACTTCGACGGTTTGGATCTCGATTGGGAATACCCGAAATGTTGGCAGGTAAGAAATGAAACAAACAAACACGTGTTTAACTCCGCTTATTTTATAATTCAAATATTTTTTACACTTACCGTACAACAATTTTTTTTTACCCACCTACACAAACATTATCGCATCTACGCTTAAAAATCACATTTATAAAAAAAACGGAGCGTTGTCAAGACCACAAGACGACATAGGCGTGTGATCATACTGATAAATATCAGTATTACTTGTAAAGAGTTGTAGTAAATCTATTCCCGTTTTATTCTAAGAAACCTTGTAAAAAGTAAACTTTTTCAGTTAACAAAAACGCAACATCCATTGCCTAGCAACTGTAAAAATTAAAAATTAAATATTATTGTATGAAAAACAATTCAACGATGTTTTGTTTCCAATTCAGGTTGACTGCAACAAAGGGCCAGCGTCCGACAAACCAGCATTCTCGGATTTCGTAAAGGAACTGCGCGCCGCTTTCGAGCCGAGAGGTTACCTTCTATCCGCCGCCGTGTCGCCTAGCAGGAGAGTCGTCGACGCCGGATACGACGTGCAGGCTCTCTCCGAGAACTTGGACTGGATCGCGGTCATGTGTTACGATTACCACGGACAGTGGGATAAGAAGACGGGACACGTCGCGCCCATGTACGTGCATCCGGAAGACGCCGACGTCACGTTCAACACGGTGAGCGTTCATTTGTTAATTCGGATCGGTCGTTTCGTACGGACGATTTCGACGAATAGCTGTATGAACGTGGAACAGAGTAATCGTTACGTTTCTTTTTACAGAATTACACGATCCATTACTGGTTGTCTCAAGGGGCTGATCGGTCGAAGCTCGTCCTCGGTATGCCGCTATATGGACAGTCGTTCAGTCTTGCAGATAACAGTAATAATGGTCTTAACGCACCAACGTACGGTGGTGGAGAAGCTGGAGAAGAGACCAGAGCGAGAGGATTCTTATCGTATTATGAAGTGAGTTTAGATTAACACCCTCGCCGGCACCGAAAAAGAACAAGTTGTATTTATTAAAATAGGTTAAACGCTCAATCCCATTCAAGTCAATTTCAATCAAGCCCATTTAAAAATCAAACTTATTCTCCATACAGAATTTTTATAAAGTTCGTTTTTCTACACAAACTCCTCCAACTTCAGTGCACTTACTCCGACACTTAACGACTTCTTACACGAGTCAATTGTCCTCTATCTCATACCACACTTACACAACATACTGCGCAACTTTTGTTTCTGTCGATGGCAACGTCTCAATAAAATGGCGTTCTGGAAATAGTGTTTTTAATTTAAAATATTGTCTTTTTTGCATGTTTCAATTATTTAATCAAGTAACTTGATGCTGAACTCAATATAAGGCTCGAACACGCGTTTGTCGAAATGACTTGTAGGGCTAATCTTCTGTTCAGAAATTAAAAAGTCAAATTATAAGGCTATATTTATTACAACCGGATCGTGAAACGTTTTTCTTCTTTTCAATCATTTTAAATCTGGAATTAATCCAATAGAAAAAAAAACATTAAATCATTACATTAAACACGTAAAAATGCTTTGAGGTTATGTTCACTTATTTTGTAATCAGTGCTGCCATCTACTTGAACGACAGAACGCAAACGTCCGTTAACATTTCGATTTGTCCTCGTATTAAGCAAGCTTTCATCTGAACAGAGATAAAAATGTCAATGATCAATTCTCGCACAGATATGTCACAACATCAAACGTCGAGGATGGGAAGTCGTCCGCGACTCGCGGGGCCGGATGGGCCCGTACGCACGTCTCCGCGACCAGTGGGTGTCGTTCGACGACACGGGAATGCTCCAGCACAAAGCTGAATACATCAAAGCGATGGGTCTGGGTGGCGGTATGGTCTGGGCGCTCGACCTTGACGATTTCAAGAACACGTGCGACTGTGAACCGTATCCACTCTTGAGGGCGATCAACCGCGTACTGAGAAACTATCCGGGACCGCAGCCGTCGTGCCCGCTCGATTCTGAAGGTAAGACCTCGAAATGGTCGCATCATCAACTCATCTTTGTTAGTTACTTGTTATTTGTGAAATTTCGAACATTTAATATTGACTGTTTAGGAAGAAAAATAGGAGCCATGGTTATTAACTTTTCTTGAAAAAACTCAACTAGGTCTCGCTGATTAGTAAAGCTTACTATATCACTAGATCTAAATATGATTAATAAATTTATTAAGAATATGTTTATGAATACGACTGGATTTAGTGAAATATAAAGCAATACGAACTAACGAGATCTAGTCGTAGCGTTTAATAAAAGATAAGTATGGCTCTCGATTTCAATTAAAACATAGTCGGCTGATCAGGAGAACAAATCAGTTGCCTTATGTTAGAACGGTATGAGCATACACGGCCGACTACACGTTTATCAATTCGTTCTATAGTTAGCTAGTCTGATCAAAAACTATAGACGGCTGTGTATGTCTAAACGTTTCTAACATATAGCAATTCACATTGGTTTCTTTTTCTAGATGACTACGACCGACAGCCAAGTAGGTCAGATTTAAAATAACTCTTACCGGGTCCATTTCTAAAATTATTTGAATTTAACTCTCCCGTTCCGGTGCCGTAAACTCAGTTGGCCGCGCGTTTTTATTTACAAATAACCTTCTGTCTATTGTTCGTAGAGCGCTGATAATATTCCACGTCCTCTCTCTCTATTATTTATTACTATCCCTAATGATTTTTAAAAAATAATGATAAAAACCTCAGATATTGCTTTAATTTTAATTCAAACCCACCTCAACCCTGGTACGCATGCGTTTTTAATAAATGCCAGTTTACTGATCATCAAACGTTTGTCATGAGGAAATAAAATGATATTTTTTAATTACCAGAAGGTTATGACACTACTCGCTACGCTCATCGACCCCCAGAGGGCTCCTCCCCCGCTAATTTCGCTTGCATCGCAGATATTCGCTCAATATCGTAATATATATATATATATATATATATATATATATATATATATATATACACATATATGTTAATATGTCTATTTAATCATTCTCGCAAATAAATTGCAACGCAATTGTTTTATAAAGTCGCACATTCCACATTATAATTCTTCATGAAAGTTTCGTGTAAGTTGGGGTGTCATCGTTAATAATAATTTAATACAAAATCTCTACACGTTTCTTTTACAAAACTTTGTCCATTTTTCGAAATTTTACGGAATATTTTTTTATATATAGATAGATATTCATTCATTTTCTTGTAATACACATGTTCTACTCATACTAGTTTGACTTTGATGTTCAACTAACTAAAAATCCTTCTGTTCCTTCATAAATAGTGATTTCCATGAAAAATATTAGCGGTCAACTGTGTTTACTGCACCGGTACGGAGAGTTTTAAAATGGCACCGGGCTGGGAGAGTTTCAAAGAATACACGCCCAATACAGTTCTGATATTGTGGTTAAATTCATTCACACAAATTATTTTTTTTTCACTTCACAATCCATATAAAATGATTCTAATGAAGAATGTTCAATAATTTATTATTGATCATTTTTGATTATTGCTGATGTTCATTTCTTCAAAATCCAGAGCACTGAGGTACAAAAGGATTTGCGAAGGAATAAAAAATCCATTTGAGAAATGTAAAGGTTATGTTAATGTTATAATAATCATGTAACAAAAAAATCTTCTCAACCGAATTGACACAGTTTGATATTAATCTAAATAATTTCAATCTATCGATAGGGATCAAGATATACATGGAAAAACATACATTTTCGATATAAACAAGCAATTAAGTATCTAGGTGACAGGGATCAGTGGTTATTTTTGTGTAAAAAATGTTTAAATATTGAAATATCGACTATATTTGATTACTGTTTATTTGAAATTCGATAGCAATACCCTAAGATATTTATATTTTATAAACTCAGTCGTAATGTAATCAGCCCTGCTGATTTTTTTCAATAGATCTACAGAAAATGTAAAATTTTTCCTATCCCTAATACGATTCGCGTTCCTCTAGCTAAATCAGAGGTAACCGCGAAACCGACCACCTCGAAGAAACCATACCAGCAAGCACCTCCAGAACCGGTGACCCACAAACCGGTCATCCACAAACCGGTCTCGCCACCATTACACGAACCGTCCAAACCTTCGAGTGTATCTTGCGACGGCCGCCTGTTCATCTCCGACGAAAAAGACTGCTCGGTATACTACCTATGCAACCACGGCGAGCCCCAGATGCAGGTGTGCCCGTCCGGTTTGTTCTGGAACAAGGACCACTGCGACTGGCCCGAGAACACCGAGTGCCATCCGGACCACGTTCCGACCGGCGAACACGATCAGTCTTTCACGACCGAGAAGCCGGTCGTCACGACCGAGGCGACCGTCGTCACGCCGCCGAGACCTTCGTACCCAGGCACCGGATTCAAACCGGAGAACTCCGGGTACAGAGTCGTATGCTATTTCACGAACTGGGCTTGGTACAGGTGAGTGAGATTTTTTTATTCTCTAATTTACATTTTTTTTTTGATAAATATTCAGTTCCCACGAATCACATTTTATTTAAAAGAAAAAAAACTGTCTAAATTCAAGTTAAGTAGCTCCGGATATTATTTAGGTCACTAGAGAATTCCTTTGCTATTTATAAAGTAGGGATGTTCGTATATTTCGGATTTTCCACTCTTTTTGGAAATTGTTTGCCCAATAAATCCTTGGAATAAGAAAATAAATATATGTTATACAAAAGAGCTTTTATCCTCCATAATTGAATACATTTTAAAAGCCCTTCTCTAGAAACCAAAAACAGACCGACCATAGAAACTCTCAAAATATTCTTAAATGTTAATTAATTAAAATAGACTGCTAAAATACTATGCAATGCACACACACACATACATACACACACACACACACACACACACATATATATATATATATATATATAACCGAAATAGTTTCACAAAAAATACCAGGGTCGAATTCCTTCTTAAATCCACCCCTGTTAAAAACACTCTAAAAAGAAACGATTTTGAATAATATTTTTAATGTTAGGCTTCTGATAACTATGACATGTATTTCAGTTTACAGCTAGTTTCAAATAACAACGATTTATTTGTCGAAATATTTGAAAAAATAATCGTTTCACGTGGAAAATCATCGTAAATAAAAATATCGCTACAAAAAAAAAAAGAAAAAAAATATTTATAAATTCGTTGCGTTACTATTATGTTTTGTATCCGAATCTGTTTTGTTTGGCGTTTATTAATATCCATAGCTTACATGATTTTTCTCCTCGCTGAGTACACAAGTGTTTTGAAAACAACAACTGACATTTTCGAATAAATTCCGATAGTAATTAAAACCATCCACGGAAAAGAATAAAACAAAACAATCCCATAGATGAATCTTAAATTTTTTTCCTCGACTAAATCTGATGTCATCCGTTTGTTATAACACTGACCTTCTAGTCCAACCTTCAATTCTTTCACAATTCTCAACTAGTGATCAACAGTTTATCTCCTCAGTTTTATTGAACGAACATCGATTTTTTTAAAAAACGACACTAGATTTAAACAAGATTTTTTTATTTTTAAAAAAGTACATCGATTATTACAAGATCTAAACAACTACAAATCATTCTATCAAGCGACGACACTTTCTTTTCTTGTGGGATTTAACGACCTTCAAACGTGTCGACCTTCGAATACTTGAACTTTTTATACAAGGCTAAATCTATCGAACTCGGATCAACTTGTCTACAACTGACATAATCGACGTCGTGATGATTTTTGTTTTCTTTTTTGTTTCGTACAGACAAGGAGAAGGGAAGTACACGCCTGACGATATTGACTACGATCTCTGTACGCACGTCACGTACGGTTTTGCTGTCTTGGACTCGAACTCCTTAACAATCAAACCGCACGATTCTTGGGCGGATATTGATAACAGTAAGTATCAGGACACACATATGTGATATATATATAGAGAGAGAGAGAGAGAAAGGCTAATTTTCATCGATTCAATCTTTTCTGAATTATTTATAAGATGCTCCAAAGTATATATCTTACAAAGAGAGGGTGCCAACGTAGGAAACTCGAATCGCTCGAGAGTCAGTGGGTTGGTAGGTAGTGACCCCTAGTTTATGTTCCCTTAACTCTTTGATGCATTTTTGCCCCGTTCGAGAGAAAATGAAGCTCAAAATTTCAAAACAACACATGAGTACCTTGTTATTAGTCTCCGTGCAATTATATGAAATGAGTACTTAGCATACTTGGTTAGATAAGACAGTCGGAACACTGGAGGTCTCGAGTTTAATTCTTCTTAGTGTATGGGACCCTTAATACGTTGTCCTGACGGACTTCGTCCTTTTGGATGATGTTTGGCGTTTAGAGAGAGCATTTTGAGACAGCTAAATTCAGTAGCGTCCAAGAACGGCTGTCTTTTTGGATTAACTGTGTGATCTCAGCAAGTGTGTGGCGAATATGTGTTTCTGGCGTATTCGACGTCACATTAAAACAAAATGCATCCATCCACAGAGTTCTACGAACGTGTGACGGCACTGCGCGCCAAGGGCGTCAAAGTCCTGATCGCGATTGGCGGCTGGAACGACTCGCTAGGGAACAAGTACTCTCGTCTGGTGAACGACGCGCAGGCGCGCGCCCGGTTCGTCGCGCACGTCGTCCAGTTCATCGAGAAGAACGACTTCGACGGTCTCGACCTCGACTGGGAGTATCCGAAATGCTGGCAGGTCGACTGCAACAAGGGTCCGGATTCCGATAAGGCCGGCTTCGCCGCGCTCGTCCGCGAGCTGAGCGGCGAGTTCAGACCGAGAGGGTGGTTACTGTCGGCGGCCGTGTCTCCCAGCAAGGCGGTCATCGACGCTGGATACGACGTCCCGTCGCTCGCAAAACACTTCGACTGGATCGCTGTGATGACGTACGATTTCCACGGACACTGGGACAAACAAACAGGACACGTCGCGCCGCTCTACTACTATCCGGGCGACACTTACGATTATTTCAACGCCGTAAGCACAACTATCTCTGTCGATCAGCAAGTACAAACATATATCAAACTGATTTTCTTTACAGAACTTCTCGCTTCATTACTGGATGGACCAAGGAACCCCTGCGAGTAAATTAGTGATGGGAATGCCTTTGTACGGACAATCGTTCAGTCTGGCCGACACGAACAACAGAGGACTCAACGCGAAATCTTACGGACCCGGCGAGGCTGGAGAATTCACAAGAGCTGGCGGGTTCCTCTCGTACTACGAGGTAAAAAAAAATAATAATAAAAATACCTTTCCGCTCATATCCGAACGGTTACGAACTCATTATCTTCTTGTTTACAGATCTGTGACAGGGTGAAGAACCGTGGCTGGCTTGTAACGCGTGATCCTCTGGGTCGAATCGGACCTTATGCAAACATGGGCAATCAATGGGTATCGTACGATGATATATCAGAAATTAAAAGAAAGGTAAGTTTTTTGATTCAGTTTCTTGCCTGTTCACTAATTTCACTATTTGCATATTCTTAACATTTGCATTTCAAACACTTGGCCTCATGTAATCAAAAAAGAGATAGAACAGCAATATCACTAAATTGAAATAAAACCGGATTCATATATACTAGGTCTGTTCGATATGCACTCTGAACTTACTTTGAGTTTTATAACTTTACTCTGACTTTCTTACTCTGAACTTGTTCTTATCGAACAACTTAGAGTAAGTTTAGAGTAATTCGTATGATTACTGTCAACACTTTATTTGTATACTTACGTTTGAGTTGATAAATTTGAGCCGATTCGTCAATTTATGTTGGATAATTATCGATAAATTTAATTTAATTGACAATAAACCGTATTTAAAATCGAGGTTAGTTCCAAAATATATGTTTGACAGTTAAAACTTTGTTTAAAACATGACTAACAAAAAGCAGGAGTAAGTTCAGAGCACATATCTAATAGACCTATTGATTGCATTCAACCATCTTGCTTCTCAATGCTCTGATTTATTTTCTGCTTCTAAATATAAACAATTAAACCTTTGTATACATTTTTATCGAAGTAAGCAAAAAAAAAGAATAAACGTGACATATACGACAATTATCATGACAGTTACTATACTTTTATACCAGGAATGACGTTGATCTCGGCGCGCGTCGACGCGTCGACCCGCGCCGCCTGTTCTAATATCCCCGCTCAATTTTTTCAAGTCATTTTCAGCCACAATTAAGTCTATGTAATTTTACATAACATACATACATTATATACATATATATATATATATATATATATATATATATATATATATTATTTTTCGAAATAGTTAAAAAAATAATCGATTTGCGTAGAAAATGGCAGAAAATAAAAATATTCTTGCAAAAAAAAGAACAAAAGAAAAAAGCTGTTTATATTTTTTTGCATCGCTATTTTGTTTTGTATCGGAATTTGTTTTGTTTGTACTTTTTATAACCATAGCTTACTTGTGTAAGTTATAGTTAAAGAATATAATTACTCCCGGTCATATTAATGCATGAGGAAGCTATCATTTAAAAAGCACACACATCATTCAATTCGAATAATTTTATTCATTATTTTTAAAAAAAAAATATTCTGTATAGCAATAAGTTGCTTCAAACATTACATGATTTCAAGCATTAATTTCGTGAATATCAGTCAGACAGAATAATAAAAAATTGGAACAAAATCATCTCACTCACTTTCGTACAAAACAAGTTTATCGAGAGTATACAGTCCGTAAGTTTTCCAAATCTGATAAAATAATATAACTAATATTTCGTTGCGAAGCGTTCACTTCTAATTACTTCAATTAACCTGTGTGGGATCGAATCCACTATTAGAAACTTCAGGGATGATATTTACTCACTCCACATCCAGTCTTTTTTTCAATTCATAACCGCTTGTAATTTCATATTTCTAGACTCCACTTTTAATGTCTGCCCGCAGAACGGGAAGGCGGCTAATTATAAGGGATTGCAGCGTTTCCACAACTTTAGAACAATTGTATAGAAGTCATTCTCATGTTATAGCAATCTATAACTGTGATATAATATATGTAACTGTCTGGGATTCCCTTAATAGATCTGCTTTAAAATACTCCAATTACTATTTTCATCATTAATACACAATCTCGCTTTTTTCTAAACAATTTACACGGAATTAACGTCTCTTCATCTGTGATTTTCGACCATAACGACACTTTCTATCTCGCATGCCCTAATCTTTCATCCGTCCTCTACATTTTTTTGCTTCTGCTTATCTCTGCCATCAGTCATTTTTTTCTAATTTATAATTTGGACGAACAGAATATCATTCCAAACTTTAATTTCCAGTCGCAATTGATTAAGGACCTAAGACTAGGCGGCGGTATGATCTGGGCACTCGACCTCGACGATTTCAGAGGCAAGTGCGGTTGCGGAAAGCATCCATTGCTGAAGATGATGAACCACGAACTGCGCGGGTATCCGCTCGAGAGTTCGGTGAAAGACTGCACGTAATAAAGTACTCGATAAAAATGCGAACGAGAAGTCCGTGCGTCGCGTTCTCTTTTTCTATTCATATCGTACCGTTCCATGTTTTTCGCCTGTCCTGCTCGTCCGGACCGAGCTCCTCGGCCCATCGAACGGACGCGACTTCGCACGTGCAATATTTATTCGAAGAAGGTACTCTTGTCGACGTGGATGACCGTGCCATCTTTTTTCTTTACAATTAGTACTTAAGCGATAGGAATTACACTCTCGCATATATACTATTTCGCATCCCTTTCTCTATTACGTCTCGCACGAGACGTAAGTGAGGACGGTGAATACTAATTATTTTTATAATGTTATATGTTTGTGATGACGTTTGTACTATTTTTTTTGTGTCTTTTGTATGAATTTTAAATATACGGTATATTAGATTTGTATTGATTAGTTTGCTTTCGATGGCTGCATATCGTTTTAATCGTTTGAGTGCCAGGAATCATCACAAAAATCTTACTGAATAGTGCCACACGGTGCGACAGCAATTGTTTAGTATGATTTCGAAAAATGCCATGCGGCATGATAGCGTTTGTTTAATATCATCTCGACAAATGCCAATCGCCGCGATCGCGCTTCTAACCGGCGACGCAGACGAGCGCGTGATCAATTGAGTATCGCATTCGATGTAGTGACATTTTTCGGTATAACCAACGAGTCTATAAAAAAAAGACCGATCTCCAGTATTGGGGGGCAGCGACAAATGATTGTTCGAGTTTCAATCGGTGACTTCTGCGCGGAACTCACTGCGCATTGAAAACACATGACCGAGATTGTTTGGTATGTTGCCATAGTACCGAGGCACATTCACGATCCCCACCAACACACACGATGCCATTATGCGCATCGCCCTTCGCGCAGAAGTCCCTTAACTCTACTACTAGCGCCGCCATCCGATTTCCGAGTTTCATAAATTAACTACAATATGCAGTCGGCTGAGTTCGGTCCTTTATAGCCTCCTTGAATATAACTTACGAACAGCGTGATCGCGCTGCGTGGCACTAAAACGGATAAAGACAATGACTCGATATAAACAAACAAGTGCAATCGATAAACAGTTACCTCAGAATTTTTTACAGGTTCTTAGGTTTAGATTTTAAATATTTAAGGATTTATTAAAGATACAATATACACGTTTTTTAAATAATAAAAGAAGTAACAACCGATATATGTGGTAGCCAGTGCATTTTTTTTGTATGTTTTACGACTCGCAATACCTTTCAAAGCTGAGAGTCAATCCCGCAACTGGGCAGCATTTTTTTTAACTAGATGTGAAAAGTATACAATGACTATATACTGCCTTCTGTCGCCATCGTGTTCACTACTGTTTTGTGAGGTTATGCCAACTGCTTGGCCAAGATATATAGTGTTTTTATGTAAATGTTAAGGTTGGCACTCCAAATAATAATCGATTAAAATGAATCAGTTTTAAATTTTACAGAACATTGGAATAGAAAAAATAATCTTACAGACTTTTGCCAATTCCTCTTTAGTTTTTGCAACTGTCCCGTACATCCTTAACTCGTTACGGCACGTTTTCTGAAATTTGAATTTCAGTCACACAAACAACTTATATACATATATACATACAAAATTTAATTTTCATGTTAAAATAATTACAATTACAATTATATAAAATATATTTACAATTATATAAAATATCAGCTGGCAATAGAACATACTAATAAAACAATTTCGTTTATAAAAAAATAACAATTTTTATAGACCGTTATAATGAGTTTCTGAACTGGACGTTGATGCGCTCCTGCTCGAACTGCTCGACGAGAACATGCCGCCCTGCTTAGGTTTTTTCAGTTTATCGATCGGCAACGTGTCCCTGAACATAACGTACATAAAACTGAATACATTTATCGGTTTGAAAAATTAACAGCTTTTCCTCTTTTCCCAGAAAATGTTACACTGGCAATTTTATAAATCTAAGCTTTAACGCACTTTCACCTGAAAAATGCAAGATGTTGCTGCAAGGCTGCACGGCTGGAGCAGGCTGCAAGTTCAGGCCAGTGTCTCAGAATACGTCTCAGGTACGTTTGCAATTTTCTACGCCGTTTTTCTACCAAGCCTAAATCCTAAAAGGAATCGTATACAATTGAAACGCTCGAAACCTTGTCACGTATTAAAAATCAAACCTTATTTCCTATCGTCTTTTTCGGTGGAAAGTCGAATTGGGTTACCGCCGGATCCAACTTTTTAAGCTCCGTGTGTAATGTAAAAAACTGAGCGTATCTCCTATATATGTTCCATTCATCGATACCGGCCCTTATATACACTTGATAAACATGATATGCGTCCGATCCACTACCGGTCAAGAACGCAGACGGAATCGAAATACTGACTTCGCCGATGGTATCTTCGTCCGTAAGAGTGCCTCCTCTCAGTTCGGTCAAATCGTGTCGCAGTTTCAATATGATTTGATCTTTGTAATTGATTTGTTTCTGTAGATGTTCGTTGAACTCCATCAGTTCGGCGTGCATTTCGGCCACTTGTATAAGCTTCGATTCGTATTGTTTCACTTCACGGTGGTATTCTAATACGTTCACGTTTCCGCTCAACGCGGCTAAAGCTCTATGGACCTCGACACCATCTTTTTTTAACATCTGTACTGCACTGACGTAACGCTTCAACTGAGACTTCAGCGTTTCGTTTTCCCTGAAAAAAATATCGAATATTTGTAACGATTTGAGCTACGTACTAACACGAAACAGATATACTTTATTAAGGACTGTATCCTCGACACATCATCGACTTCACCCACACTATCGTCACATTCGAACGCATCCGAAGCGATCTCCTGAGTAGGAAGTTCTTCGGTGACGATTATCTCCGATGTCTGAGCGACAGGTATCAACACGTCGACCCCGGATTCATTGACCGGTGAAAGTACAGTCGACTTCTGATCAGTACTTTCCGCACTAAACTCTTCCGCTTCTTTACTGATATTCTGTATCATGCTCATGGGATTCAACGATTCACGATGTACATCCGACGAGTAGACTTCGGTATTCGTACTATCGTCGTCATCGAACGAAATTATCTGCTTCACGACTCTACGGTTCTGACGATGTTCAGTAGGTTTTGGAAGACAAGTGACTATGATGGGCTCGTTATGTGAATTCGAAAGATAACCCTTCGAGACGGGCGTCACGTTAAGATCAGAATTGTCTATGTTTATGGCGAACAGAATGGAGTTGAGACCTGAAAAAAACGATCGAGTAAAAACGTATATAAATATTTATTTACGTGTTAACGCGTAACATACCTGCAGCCATATTTGGTAGCATAGAACTTCTTTCTTGATCTCTCAATAGAGCCCATTCTTCGTAATAAGCCTCAAGCAATTCTTGACTACCTAATAGACAGTGCAGATATCTATAAAAAAGGTTCGGTTCTTTTACAACTTAACGAGTATTACATGACAATTCTGGCCGACGGTTCATACATGAAAAAACTAACCTTTCCAAAGACTTTTCGTTTAAAGTACCTCTAATCCAAGCTCTACCTCTTCCGAGATCCGTGTAAACCCTTTTTAGCATCGCGTACCGCTCTCTCTCGTGTTTCGTCAGATGCAACACGATATAGTGCCAAAATACTACAAGCGTTAAAATACAGGTTACGTTCGAACGAGAAGACACGCAGAAGATTAAGTTCTAAAGCGAACAGATATCTGCTCGGTCTAACCTTGACCTTCGTTTCCTAAACTGAGCCGACTGGCGATCAGATGAGACACCTGTTTCAGCGCAGAGTCACGTAAATCTTTCGTCAACGGATTCGAGCGCAGGCCGTGGCACAGAATCGCCTCTAAGCTGCCGCACAAGTCTGCGACGCAGCCATCACGTTCCGAGGCGAGCTCCGTCCGACCTCCGTACCGGATCTGACACTGTTTCACGCAGTCGAGCAAGCGCGACAGTATAAACTCTTTCGCCTCGTTGTGGTTCGTTGACGTAGAAGCAGAGTTAGGTATTATCGCAGACATTAGACGTAATGTCTACGGAAAATATGCGTGTATACATATTCCTGCCCATCGGTACTTATTATTAACTCAACACGAAACAACTCACCATTGTTTATATTTTCGAATGTAAAGAATACTGTTAGGTTGTTAGTTCATTTTGCAAAATGACTGATATGAAATGACTTAGATCAAAACAGGGCATGCATGTGAACAACAGTTAACGTGCGTAGAATTTAGTGGGAGTACTACAAACAATTAATGTGAATCATGATAATACGTTTTATCGCAACTCTTCCAAGGTTATGTTTCGTACGTATATCTACGTTAATATGACCGTGACCTCGCATATCCTGACGGTCACTAATTTGAAGTAAGTCGAATTTAAAATAAAGATCAATCTAATTCATCCGTACCAACTTACGTTCAGTCTAATTTCTTATTTACGACATAATTGGATTTGACATTCTGACACACATTTACGTATAAATAATTGATGACGGACTAATTAAAAATTTCGAGAGAACAGAAAGAACTATATGCGAAATCACTGCAATGCATAAGGCTATTCTTGTTTCATAAAATACAGTTTGTTTTGTTTATTGTTTCTCTTTTGTTCCGTAATGCGTGACAACATACAAATAAATAAAACAATGAAATATATTTTTTTATCAACTGTGAATAGATAAAGTATTCACTGACCAAGGATTTGTATATACAAATCCCCACGTTTGTATATATGTACATACGTACATACACATATATAATAAAAATCATAAACTTAATCTTATGAGGACGTGAAATTTTTCTATTTTAATATAGCAATACAGATAAATTTAATTCTGCAATATTGAATTAATGAACCAAATTGTCATATATTTACAACTTCCAATCGAATATTGCTATTGGAGTTTATAATAATTTTTGTTAGTATCTAGTAAAAAATTAACAAACCTGTATTAAATTGAAAGATTTTTTTATGGAAAGAATGATTGGGTGCTTGAAAGTAAATCGAACAATTATAAAAAATCAATTGGTCGATATTCAAATTTCCATAAAAATATTCGTTTCTGTTATAAACCACATCCCTTTATGGAAAGAATATATGGAGTAGCAGAATAAAAGTATTGAAAGTTTGGAATTCACGAATATTTATGTACATTGTAAACAGTACAAAAAGTTGTGATTCGTCTAAGAATCATTTCCTTAAATTTGGATTTATAAATCAGTATTTATTTATCGGTTAAATTTATTAAAATTATTACTCAAGACACTACATTCGAGTATGCAGAACCCTGATTTCAATTTGACGAAAAGAATATTACTAAATTTAAATGTTGCTTATGAATACAAATTATAAGTGATAATCAAATATGAAAAAATACTTAAATATGCATCAAAATTACGAAATTTAACATATTTTTCAGTGTTAAATATGACGTTAACTACTCTGTCATGATTCAGAAGTGACAACATTGCGCGCCAAAGAAAAGTGAATTAAAAGATCATGCAAATGAAGAGTAAAAGAGAGAAAGAGAGAATTGGATAAATATAAAAATACATATAATTTGTCATCAACTGTCTTCAATGTCGACACATTTTCTCAACGGGAAAGCAGCGCAGCAAGCCATACTTCTTAAATTTCCAAATTTCTATTTAATTTGAAAACATAATTATAATATATATATATATACCATCATACATACAGAATGATAATTTCGAAAAAAAGGTTACAGAAGTACAAACAGAATGTTACATTTGCAGCATCGGCAAGAGAAAGGAAGAGAGGAATACGAAATGTAACTATTATCAGAAGTTCGTTAAAAAGTTATCACATCAAGATAGATAAGGACAAATTAAATATCTTGTGATGTGTTAAAGTAGTTAAAAAATACAATAATATCAGAGAAAGAATACATTCTGTGTCGATGATCGAGGTAGAGAATAGTGAAAAACTGTAAAACTGTTCTTTACAATTAATTGTTTTTATTTATATCTGACACCCTTATACACTTTAAAAGGGATATACGAAATAATATGGGAATTTATGTATCTATGTAACAACGACACACGTTTTAAAATATTTATCAACTTAGAAATTTTACAATTGTCAAATGCATTTTTAAAGTTTTCAAGAGTAACTTAAATAGGTAAATAACCAAAAAAAATGAAAGCGTTCTTCCTTTTTCAAATGATTGCCACTGGATTTTATGTCTTAGTCAGGTATATTAACACTTTTTTTTAAATATACTTGCAACTACACTATTATATTATTTTCTCATTCTGCAAACTACAAAAACAAAACAAATGATTTATTGAGTGAAAAAATAATTTACGTGCAAAAGTAAACTTAGCCACAGTTCCAAAAATGTACTGTTCTTACAATTGTTTCTATTATAATAGTATTTAATATCCAACTAAATAAACATTCGTTTCTGAATTATACCGAGTCTATCATAGATTTTAAATTATTACATACTATGCCATTCAATGTAACATAGTACGGACCTGTCTCGAGAATAAATCGGTACGGTTCTGGTCGATATGCACATGTAATATGTAAAGAACTTCACGATAATGCTCGAAATCGGCCATTTGTAGTGATTAGTTTTCATTACAGTAAATAATGGCACAACGTTTTCCTGGTTCTGGGGCTAACACAGTGCCTGGAGGAGGAC
Source organism: Acanthacorydalis orientalis (assembly GCA_034766995.1). Taxonomy (NCBI): domain Eukaryota; kingdom Metazoa; phylum Arthropoda; class Insecta; order Megaloptera; family Corydalidae; genus Acanthacorydalis; species Acanthacorydalis orientalis. Next base: position 2,721,373 of record CM068314.1, read on the forward strand.
CTCCACAGCGGTATCCACCTCCGCAAGGGCCTCCGATAAGACAATATTCAACACCTAATTTTCCGGTGTGTACATTATTTTATTTCAGAAAAAGCCGATTGATTTTTCATGATTGTTTCCTTGTTTTATTTATTGTCACTTGATCTTTGACAGATATATATATATATATATATATACGCACATATATATATATACACACATACATACATTTACATGAATTTACATACACATATAGTAATATAATGTTCTAGTGTAATGTATTTTTAGAATTAAATACAACTCAAATAATTTAAATTGATTTTATTGCTTTAATTCGGATTTTTTAAAAAAAGTATCTGATTAACAGCGTAGTGGTTTCACACCTCCACCAACAATGGGTCCTGGTGGCGCACCTTCCGGTAGTATGATGCAGCGGCCTCCTCAACAGCCTTATTCTCCAATTCGTGGAGGTCCTATGCAAAATCAAACGAGCGGAGTCAAAAGGCCGCAAGATTCGAGAGGTGGACCGACACAACAACAGAAAACGTAATCATACTTTTTTTTCCTAGTCAATTATCATGATTGATCGTTACGTATTTCCACAGCGACTTCTCACACAATACAACGAAGAAAAAGAAAAAACTAGCCGATAAAATTCTCCCACAGAAAGTACGCGACCTCGTCCCTGAGAGCCAAGCTTACATGGACTTACTTGCCTTCGAACGTAAACTAGATGCTACGATAATGCGTAAAAGACTCGATATACAAGAAGCTTTGAAACGTCCGATGAAGCAGAAAAGGAAGTTACGTATTTTCATTTCGAACACGTTTTACCCGAGTAAGGAGCCCGGCACAGAAGGAATGGACAGCGGACCGGCATCCGAGGGCTCGGTCGCATCGTGGGAACTCCGCGTCGAAGGCAGATTGCTAGAAGATTCCAAGAACGATCCGAATAAAGTCAAACGTAAATTTTCGTCGTTCTTCAAGTCGTTGGTCATCGAACTGGATAAAGAGTTGTACGGACCTGATAATCACTTGGTCGAGTGGCATCGTACCTTAACTACACAAGAGACCGACGGATTTCAAGTTAAACGTCCGGGAGATAAAAACGTTAGGTGTACGATTCTTTTATTACTCGACTATCAGCCCTTGCAGTTTAAGCTGGATCCGAGATTAGCTAGACTTTTGGGCGTACATACACAAACGAGACCTGTGATCATTTCGGCACTTTGGCAATACATAAAAACACATAGGTAAACAAAAACATTTTTTCTGTAATGACTCATATCAAATGTAAATTGTTTTCAGGCTACAGGATTCGCATGAACGTGAATATATAGTCTGTGATAAATATCTAGAGCAGATATTCGGATGCCAGCGAATGAAGTTCGCTGAAATCCCACAACGGCTGAACCCGCTGCTACATCCTCCGGATCCGATCGTGATAAACCACATAATTTCTGTCGAGGGAGGGGCCGAAAGCAAACAGACAGCTTGTTACGACATCGATGTCGAAGTGGACGACACATTGAAAGCACAGATGAACAATTTCCTATTGAGTACCGCAAGCCAGCAAGAAATCCAAGGGCTGGACTCAAAAATTCACGAAACTGTCGATACGATCAACCAGCTGAAGACAAATCGTGAATTCTTCTTGAGCTTCGCTAAAGATCCACAACAGTTTATAAACAAATGGATTATAAGTCAGACACGTGACTTAAAAACGATAACGGACGTCGTCGGTAATCCAGAAGAGGAACGGCGTGCTGATTTCTACTATCAGCCGTGGGCTCAGGAAGCCGTCAGCAGATATTTCTACACTAAAGTACAACAGAAACGAGCTGAGCTGGAACAAGCGCTCGGTATTCGAAATAGCTAAGCTTGTTCAATACTCAATATACTTTCAACATTTAGTTTTTAATTATGTAAGATTATTGTATTCCTTACCTAACTGCTAATTCTTTTTAATAAAACGATAAAGATGTGATTATTTTTCATAAAGAAATGAACATTTTTGACTGAATTTTAAACTAACTTGTGTCTGTCTTGTGTTTGTCTGATAGTGTGTATTCCTGAAATCAAATTTGAGGAGTAATTTTTAAACTCAGATATTGAAAAATTGAATTTATATGTTCAGTAAAGTCCTATTTTTGAAATACCCATAGACTGTCTAAGGGTTTTAACTTTAATGGATTTTCAAGAATGAATTCTTTTTTCACTCCACAAACCAAGAAATTTTCTGGGCAAAATTGATGTACTGATTGTACAGTGATCATCTGCAATTTAATAATGATGCTGTGATCTTCGAAGGATTGTGGAAAAATCTGATGAAAATATATATCTTTCCATAATCTGGTTTGGGAAGAGTGATATGGTAAGCATAGATGTGTTTGTGTATGTACTTATGCATAAATGTGTGTATATCTATATATATATATATGTGTAGGTATGTATATTTTCAGAGGATCATTGGAGCTGTAAGAAATTATTATTTCTTTATCCACCAGTGAATAGTCAAAGTCTGAAAATGTTTACCATTGGCTTTCAAAGAATGTAATTTCAGAATTTATACTATTTCGGGCAGTACATTTACATGTGTATTTGTGTACATTATATATAAAAAAAAAATGTATAAAATTTGTTCGACAAAAGCATCCGATTGAATATCGACGACTGTGTGGAACAATTCTGTCTATTGGTCGATAAAAATCGGCGGGAAGCAAGACCGAATCGCGCCACGGGAAATGTGAAACTAACCAATTGCATCCATTTCCGCATCGACTCCCATGTTTCCATAATCACTATTTATTATGTGCGGGGTGTAAACGAGTCAGTTCGATCGGCGCCATTTTTCGTCAATAACGCTGTTGTTATCGGTGCTTGTAACGCTCAGTCATTTCTCGTCGACATCTTTGTAATTCTGTTCAGAATTCGATTCTATTACAACGATGAGCGATAGAGAGGTAATTTAACGTTTACTCGATCTTGTAATCGCCGATAAGTATTAATTTATAGGCGACCGGTGTTATTTGTAAACACGTTTTCCGTATTACTCGGCCTCTCAAGGTCGACGCGATTTACTATTATGCATCATTTCTGCTCTTGAACGTTAACGATTGCTAAAGGTTTGTATTTGTTGCCAGCGTACACGATCTCGTAGTGGTTCAGCACATAGTCCCGCGATCAAAAAGGAAGAATCTCCGCCGAACGGTCGAGCGAGAGGGCATAGCAGAAGCCGATCGCCCGTCGAGCATAAGAATTTCAAAAAAAGCTACTCAAGGTAAGTATCCGTTCGGTATTCGGGAGGGTCGCCTTATTTGCATATTTCTTTCGTGAATTGTACGCGAACGGTGTTCCTGGGTTTCTAGTGATATGTTCGCATAGATACGTATTATCGAATAAACAAAATTTACAATCACTTTATTGTTATTGATCACGCATGATGCGAGCCTAGATCGCTTTGTCGTGGGGTGATTTGTTATTAATGTTTCAGTAATTAGAGATCAGCAGTGAGACACGACGTATTTGTTTGATTTCAATGGGCTTTAAATTTTGTTGTGTAGATCAAAAAAGACCTGTTCGTCAGAGTCAGACACTGTTCTCTATAGCATTATAAAGGTCCCTTCTGATACTAATTGTTTCTTTAATGATCGGGATGTGTACTGTTTATTAATAAAATAATCTCTTACTGAGGACTGTTTTGTGTTTGCAGGGGGTATTATTTGAGACCTAAAGAGATGTAAGTTTATTTTTGTTGAGTTTTAGGGATTTCTTTTGGCATTTGCATGTAGTTTTCAATATTTTCTGACTGCATATAAGAAGTTTTATTCCTTAGCGTTCTCAAAACCTTATCATATATCTGAATACTGACGATATGATGACTACATTAATATAGATGACTTCTAAGATGCGTTTTTTCTTTTTTTTACACGAACGACGGTTACGGTTTCAGTTGTAGAAAACCTCGCCGTCGTTCTGCTGTGCAGATGTTTTTGTTTCTTTCGAGAGATTTCGACGCTATCGATACGAATGAATACGTTTAATTATATTGTCGTGATTCAGGTGTTAGGCGATTTAATAAACTATACCAAAAAAAACTATTATTTTTCGATCGGTATACTTCATTCACCACTGATAAAATCGACCGGACCAATAACCCGCAATCGTTCCTTCCGCCAACAGAAGTCCGAGCCGCTCGCGCAAAATGTCGTCGTACCGGGAGGAGCGTGAGCGTCCCGAGAGGTCGTCACGCGACGAACGCGACCGTTCGGAAAGGAGAGGAGGAGAACGCTCGCGGTATCGCTCTCGGAGCCGCTCTTCGCGTTCTCCACCGGCCAGGAAGTATAAAACGTCGCGTTACAGCCGCAGCCGATCGCGGTCTTATAGCCGTGGCCGGTATGGGCGCCACGAGAGATCGCGTTCACACAGCCCGATGTCTTCCAGGCGCAGACACGTCGGAACCAGGGAGAATCCAGCGCCGTCTCGATGCCTAGGTGTTTTCGGTTTGAGCACGTTCACGACAGAGATGCAACTGTACCACATTTTCTCGAAGTACGGGCCGGTCGAAAGCGTACAGATCGTAATCGACGCGAAAGTGAGTGTTTTCGTCGGTCGGGTCGCGCGTTTGTTTTCGGTTTCGTTTATCGCCGTTCTGTTTTTTCAGTCCGGCCGCTCGAGAGGTTTCGGATTCGTCTATTTCGAAAGCGCCGAGGACGCGAAGGTTGCCAAAGAGCAGTGTTCCGGGATGGAGATCGACGGAAGAAACATCAGAGTCGACTTCTCGATAACGCAGAGGGCGCACACACCGACACCCGGCATTTATATGGGAAAACCGACGTAGTAAGCGCTCAAAATACTGTTTGGCTCGTGCCTGATTTATATACTGCTATTCATGCGGGGACCGTGCGTCTGTACGTACTGTCGCTCTCGTGAAACGAGCGTAGTATCATTCGTTTATATTCTTGAATTCCGAAATATCCGATGAGTAGCTGATAAATACAGGCTCGTTTATTATCTAGTGTACTATTTCGGTACAGTATTTGCTTTGGTAATTGTGGATAATAGAATAGAACGTCAGAAGGTTGATTTTCTATTAAAGGCATTCACAAACATTGCTTGCCGGTAACATAACTTACATTTGTGTATGCGTATCGTAAATATATAATTCGTGTTATGTTTCTTTCGATGCTGCAATGTACTCTGATTTTAATTTCAGCGTGTATGATCGGTGGAATGACAGAAGCCGTGGTAGAGACAGAGAGTAAGTATCTATCTTTTTAAAACGGATGAATGAAAACAGGCTGGCTTCTAACAAATCGTTTTGTTTCTTTAAACAGTGATTATTACGGAGGAGGATACCGAAGCTATAGAGACCGACGTTCACCATCTCCACGGTACAGAGGAAGGCGCTATGACCGATCTAGATCACGTTCGTATTCGCCTCGTAAGTATTGTTTTTTTTTTTTTTAAAAAAAGATGACGCTGAACAATTTTTACAGACATTTGTATCTTCTTTTGTAGTATTAATGATAAAATGAGATTTCAAAAGTTTAAAGATCTAGAGCGAGTAAACTTCAGTAATGTATCTTGACAAATGTAACAATCTCATTTTCATTTCTACATCAAAAGCTTCATTTTATTTATATTTTGTAACATGAGTTTGAATGAGTTCATTTTTTTACTTTATTGGTTTTTTTTCATTTTGTTTTGTTCTTCATTCAGTTATAATGAGTATTTTAATTAAGGAGGCTCACAATCACTTTTCATTGAATTGTAAATATTCGAAAAGCTTATTTTGCTGTGTGCAAGTGAAGAATGCGTTTTCGATTAGAGATTCATTTTTATTCACGATGTTTATAGGTTTTGTAGGATTTTTCAATTTATTAAATATGTAACTGTGATAACCGTCATTGATGATACCGGTCGTTTCAAGAAACTGTGCTCTTGTGGGCACGAATATTTTGTTGTTCGTTGCAAGAATAGAACAGCTTAGAATTAAAAGTGACTGTGATCTTCGACCGCTGTACGAATGTAGATCGAATGCATGTTATCGTATGAACATGGACGTGTGGATGTTTCTTAACGAATAATCTTGAAAAGCATCGATAAATGTGTTAATGGGTTTCTTGTTGTACTCCTACTTTCAGGTCGTTATTAACTGTGGGAGAACTGATGAGTCAGAGGCTAGGACATTTATGCTGCTGGCCAATAATACACTATAATTATAATATTAAGAAAAAATTATGTTAGTTCTTATGTTTTTGAGTCTGTAGTATATAATAAAGTACTGTTTTTTAGTTGACGTAAAGCCGCCGGGACCTGTCTGAGAAATCCGCACGGAGACCGACTGTTTCGAGCGTACGTCCGTCTGCGGAAAACTGCGCGGCGACGGCCGCACGGTGGCGTGCGGATTTCTCTGACTCTGTGTTCTGATCGGATTTCGGCCAAAGACCGAAATCGTGTAAATCGATTAAATAGGTTTTTAATTGTAAACCTCACCGAGTCTGGAAAAATCGATCCGACCGGTTATCTTTTGTAATTTCCTTGAATGGACAAAAACGACAATGTAAAAGCAAATAAACGTATTTATAGTATTCGGTTTTAAGTTTTATGCCGAGCGGGCAACCAGGCAGGCAGGCAGACAATTCACGAGATCGATCTTACAGAAAAAAAAAGTAGATTCATATACGTTCGACTATCTGTCTTAAAAGACTCTTTCAATACTATCTAGATTATTTATAATTTGTTTTCATTTGTAATAAAAATAAGTTAACAACAAAACACGATACGAGTAAAAACCCAAAAGTTTCTAATGTGTTTTCGTTTGTTTAAAAAGGTTTTAAAAGAAGAGTTAACGGAACTTGAGAAGTAAAAATTGAAAATACAGTAACGAAATTAAAGCGGCAACAACGCGTTGTTGTGTCAGCCGAAGATCTCTATCTAGAAAAATTCATTGACACTCTCCTGTCTTGCACATCTTGAACGATCAAGATATCGCACGATATTAGAGTAGTTTGAAGAGTTTCAGCAGAAGTACGAAGTAATATGATGTGTGTAAAACACGTGCAAATTTTTTCGTAGCAAGACGGGCAATGTCCGGAACGAGAGAGAGAATTTGAGGGAGAAAAAGAGGCAGGCAGGCGGGGGTACGATGATGAAAAAATCGATCAGATATGTTGTCTTTTTTTTGTAATGCCGTTGTTGTATTTAGGGGAATTGTCGTACGCGTATGCGTACGTAGCCGTGCGAATTCGCATGTACGCACACGCGTATGTTCTTTATGTGTATGTTTTTTTTAAATTTTTTGTCCTCTCTGTTGCGTTTAAAGAGAAACGATCGAGTGGGATGGCCGCGCGAGAAATTTTTAAAAGTACAGTGTATATTTTTATAACAGGGTGCACGTGTCTTCTGTTTGAGAGCCTGTTCTTGGCTAGGAACTATTACCTGTTTTTTTTTTTTTTTTGTTCGTTTTATTTTGCCTTCGTCTTTTCTATAATTGTCACTTTCAATAAATGTTTTTAAAGGCATTTTTGTGATTTTTTGTTACTTGTTCGCTTAGAATTCGCCTCCTTTTTCCAAATCCTGTGTCCTTTTGTTTATTTCAGGATTAACTTTTCTTGTAGTTATTTGAGTGAGGATAAAGTTATTTTTTCACTTAGAGTATTCTACAGGAACTCGATTGGGTTTTTTTAGATTTGAAACAAATTGTAAACATGCATGATACAGGCATCAAGTTTTGGATGGTTGGAAACTTGTGAAAAGTAAAGTTTCAGTGAATTAGTGCATTTAACGAATTCGTTTCCTATATTATGAAAAAAAATCACTGAAGGTAATTTCCACTCTAGAATCTGTTTAAGTATAATGTGAGTTGTACAGTTCAAAAGAGTATTTGAAAATGTAATTATGGGTATTTTCATTTCAATAGATTGATTGTAAGATATCTAGTGAAAAGCTGAAAACTTAATTAAACAAGCTACCTTCCCATTAATTTCACAAACTGGTATTTATAATCGTCAATTAATATGATTGTAGTAACACCTTGTCATCAATCGTTCTCTTTTCGATTGATAAAAATGCAATAAAAGTATCATTGAAAAATTCTAAATACATTGCCAATTGATTATTTTCATTTTATTACATTGGTACACAGTGGTATACTTGATTCAACATGAATCAAATTGTGAATTGTCACTTTATTTTTTAGAAATCTTTATGATAGAAAATAAATATAAATTTGCTGAAATCTATGAAAATATTCAATCATAATTTCTTTGAATGTCGTACAATATATAAAGAAAGATCGTCATACTAGTAAAGAATTCTAGATTTCTTTTATACCGACAATAGAATTTACCAATTTTTGACATGTGAATTCATCTACAGCAACGATGTTGTCTTCGATGGTAAAAGAACACCAGTTGAGACAGGCAGAAAAGAAAGAAGAGCAAGGTAAGTGGTTTTAAATTAAATCCGAGCCGCATTATAAATATTTATTTAATTTCCTTTAGAACGCAAACGTAAAGAATCAGTGCAATCAGCTGATGAATTAGCACAAGCTCTCGTTGATCATTTAAATGTCGGGTGAGTAATATTTTTTTTTTCAAAATTTAACCAAAAGTTATACTAACAGCCATCAACGTTTAGACGAAATGTATTTAAAGTTTCCACGATTTTTTTTAATTCGTATTCTATAACACTGCACTTGTATGCTAAAAATCAAACACCAACACACGAATTTCCAATAGAATAATAGACTTATTGACAAATAAATATAATCAGGGTTGCGCAGTCTTACTTAAACCAAAAGAAACTAGACGCTGAAGCAAAAAGGCTTCATCAAGGTGCCGTTGAGTTCTCGAAAATGACCCAGCAGTGGTTGAGCTTAGTCGAACAATACAGCAGTGCTCTGAAAGAGATCGGTGATGTCGAGAACTGGGCAAGAATAATCGAAGGCGACATGCAAACAATAACTTCTGCATTAGAAAATGCATACCGCGCGGCTCAGGAGATTCCCCAAGCTTAATCATAAGATAGTATAAGTCTGTTGTCAATCAATTTAATATATTCGTTAATATATGGATATTGTTATAAACGCGTATTTTTTTAATACCTCTTCGACATGATTTATTCTTAATAATGTATACAAGGTTTATTTCATAACAATATTTTTTTAAGCCATTATATATATATATATATATATATATATTAGACCTCCAAATTAATTCGGCTTCTTTTTTATAGAAATTGGATGTTTATTAAAAAAAAAATAGAATACGTTTCAGTTCTCAAAATATCCCTCATTATTTTATATAACTTTACTCCATCTGTTTGGTAACTACGAATTTCTTATCAAAAAAAAATATAGCGGCTTTGAGTCAATGAAGTTGTGATGCATTTTCAGACCTCTTCCCCTGTTTTAGCATTTTTTTACATGTTTAATGCGTCACAACACCTTCCCCAAAGCTAAGCAAATCATTCCCGATGCTCTGGCATGTTTTTTCAACTAGAATGCAAAAAGTATCCAGTGCTTAATGTGCTGCTTTTCGGACGCCATCGTGTTCACTACTGTTTTGTTAGGTTATGCCAACTGTTTGGCCAAGATATGTACTGTTTTTTAAATGTTAAGGTTGGCACTTCGAAATCCTAAAACAATGAAAAAATATTTTAATTTAGAACAGGTATGATGGATTAAAATTAAAGGCACCGAATTATTTTTTTTATCCAATATGCATATAATTGGACTATTAAGTCCAAACGGAAGACATATCTTTCAGTTATCTTTCTCGATACTATAATAAACGTTTAATTTTCACTTATTAGTTTGTTACAGTATCGAGTTCTCTATGTCCGGTAAAACCAGCATCTCCTAACATTATCTTATTTCATCAAGTATCTAAAATTTCCACCACCTCTTCTTTTCGATCATTGAACAATTTGGACTAGAAATAAATGTTTAGGGTTTGTGGCATGAGTGAAAAGTTATTTGTGAAAGTGAATTTTGTCACAGTGCTAAAACTATACACGTTATAATACCATATTTGAGTTCGTATATTTGTTTTCGAATGGTAGATCGAGTAAGAGCAAATTAAAAACTACTGCTAAACGCACAGTCTATCCCATTTCGACTATCGAAGGTTATCAATAAATAAACACGTCCACAATAAATTATACAGGTGGTACAATACACGCCTGTAGCCAGACCGTCATATTAAAGGGGGCAAACACAATTTTTCAAGGGGCAATTTTTTTATGTCGAAATTGTTGAGGGTTACGGTAGAAACGTGCACATAGAAATAATAAAAAATTTTTTCGCGTGTAGAATCGTTTTTAATCATCAAGGTAAATCCATTAAGAAGATTCTCCCAATTATTTTCCATGATTTTCAAATCTCCGAAAATCACAGATTTTGTTAGGAGGTGCATACGGAGCAACGAGGGGGAGAAATGCTCCCTGACCGACCTTTAATTACGGGCCTGGTACGATAGATCAGATTTCATTGTTAAGTACTGCGTCATTTTTTTTCAAGTTGATATCTATGAAATATCTTTATCAACAATAAAAATGGAATTAATGTCCGTTACAAACAAATTCAATCCTTACGATAGAGAGCGATATTCGACTATCAAAGAAATGTCAAATTTTCATCTCACTCGTCGACACGAAATATGTTATTTTTCTGATAATTATTTTGTAACAATGCTATATATCTGGACCTATTTTTAAATATTTATTTCGTTCATACTAAAATTTCAATCCTAGTTATTGACCGACATTTTAAATAAAAAACAGAATAATCGTCAAAAGTATAGAATTCGACCGAAACTAATAAATGTGAAAGATTTGTCGAATCGAAGTCATTTAACATCGAATTAAACAAACACATTAGTGTTTGTTTAAACTGTTTCACTCATATTTACAGAATATATATATATATTTGTCTTTATCTTGTTCAGTGCATTTTGAAGTATCGTAGTATGCTTAACATTGTTGAAAAATCGATCATAGTTCAGTTTTTTACCGACGATTGTCAGATTCGGTCAATTGTATGGACTGTTATTGCTTTATACATGTATTGTTAATAAAAGAAGATTGAAACATTAAAAAAAGTTGTACTTAAAATTTAAAGTCAACCCCATGTGCATTTTAAGAAAAATTATAATTTAAATTTTTATACTTGTTATTATGGTAAAACAACTATTCAAGGGAAATTATAAATAAATCGAATAAATGTATCACGACCAGTAAATTGTTTATTGAAGACAGAGAGCTAGATTCGACTTTCAAAGAAATGTCAAACCTCCGTCTCACTCATCAATTCAAAACGAATTTTATCTATGATTCCAGTTTATTTTGTAACTACTCTAACATATTAAAGAATGCTTAATTTATCATTATCTATCTTTCCTGTAGGAACTATACTTTTCAACAAACTGCTAATAAGGATAGTTGAGTATTCATAACCATTACATTTCGTATTTCCATCTTTGTTGCACCTGTTGACACTTTAAATAAGTAGATCTGTAGGAAAATACATTTTTTTTAATCTTCATTTCACAATTTTAAGAGTGGAATTATCAGTCTATATTTATTATTTTAATTGTTATTAATCAGAATTGTTAAAATTGTGACGTATGTGTGTAGATAGAAAAAAGATTTTCTGATAAAGTAGAATTTTAGATATTCTCAAGTGTTGCGTTACTATCTTTTCCAACTGTTTACATTATATTAATAAGTATATACAGTTGGCGTAAAAAAAAGCGAAGGGCTTTAAAACATTCATATATTTTTGTTTTTGTAATATATTCATCGTTTTTTATTTCCCAGAATATATCGTTCTCGAAATCACCGTATCGAAATAATTGAACGCTGATTTTCGAAATAAAATTCAATTGTTTTGGTACATTGTTCCGTCGTGTGCCTTTCCATGATAAATTCTCCTAGTTTTATTTATAAAATTCTGAAAAGAAGAGGAAAAAACATTTAAACAAGAAGATATTAACTATTCAAGCCACTGCGTTCCTTTTGCGCGACCTGTATTTGTGTGTCAGAGCCTTCTAAAACCGCAAATAGAATCCTAAGCCGCCTATGTTCAAAGACCGTTACTGTCCATCTGCAACTAAACGAAATAAGACAGTTGTTTGCTACAAACGAACAAATGCATATTTTAAATTTATTATCGTTTCACACGATACAATAATAAAGAGGTGCTTGTAGTAAAGATAGCAGTGTTGTGTGAAAACATGTACATCCTTTCAAACTACGCACGTGAAAAAAAAACTGATTATCGGTGTTCTGTTCGAACTTATCTCGGTTTTCGTTCGATAAGATAATCTCGAACAAACATCGACATTTGTCATACGCAGATTATTTTTTATAGGCCAGGCTGAAGTACGAATGTTCGTGAGTATCGGTACGCCTAATATTTTTTATCGCCCATTTAATTCGCGTGGCACACAATTTAAAAATCGAGACGTAATTATTAATGTGGGGAAATGGATTTATGAAATCGAGGATTCAGGGGTTCCAAGAGCTTGTTGTACAATCTTTATCGCCCTCTTTCCTGATTACTATCTTGTGAAGACTCGTACTATCCAACTATTAGATTTTATTTTCTTCCGAATTCGTTGTTGGTATTGTTATTTGGGGTTTTAGGACGTGTCGACAGCTAAAGTCATTAGCGCCCGATCCGATTTTGTTCTAAGATAGCAATAAATGTGATTGTGGCAGTTCTATGATTTTAACATGGCCGATTCTCAGTTTTTCTATGAACATCGTTGACAGTGTCTTAATGATATTTCAATGTAATATTTTGATAAAATAACTGTCATAATCAGGGCCTTTCAGAGAACATCCGATATTTTTGAGGCCGTTCGAAATCGAAAACTATGTGGCAGAAAATGTAAAATGTTTATGCGTGTTCAATAATTATAATCATTTAGCAGAAGCTTTTCGCGTTTTAGCACAAGCAAATTCAGTTATTATTTCAGAATAATCTGAAATACGGACTATTTGGTAATTTATGTTTAGCGCAGCCAGTCCATCTAGTCGCTCTTGACTTGTTGTCGATCGTAGAAAGTTTTTATTCCTTTTCAGAACACCAAGTGATCTTTTTTCTCTTGCTACACTCACAGACATGGTTAAAAAAAGCAGAAGCATAATCTCTGGATTAGGTAATATGTTCAGGAATCCCATGTCGATAATTTCTTTAAATAATTCTGCCGGTTGTTTAAAATTGTATTTGTAAACACGCTTCAGCAGTATTAATTCATCTCCAGTTTCTTCACTTACTTCATTTTTATATTCTTTTACAATCGTTTTACCTTTGAAACGATATTCTCCTGATAGGCAGCATTAAATTTAAATAAAACTTTTAAAAAAACTGCAAATAGAAAAAAAAGATAAGTACTACAATTACTACAATCTTAATAAAGGATAAAATGGAAGATAAATACTACAATTCTAATAATACAATTTGTTTATTTGTTATCTCTCCATTATAATAAAAATGTTATTATAAGAATTTCTTTCTTCAATACATTTTTTTTTTTTTTTGTTTTGCAACAGTCACACCTAAAAATGTTTCCAGGATAATTTTATTACTTTTTATTTTTCTTGTGTAAGAACATTGAAATAAATTGACTGCAGGTACGCAAATTTGAAATACCGTTGGTCTACATGACGAGTATACCCGACATTAAACAAAAAAATGCCATCTTTTCATGACGAGCATACTCGACATAAACGCTTAAGGGGTTAACCAAACTCACTTTTACAAATAAATTCTTTATTCGCGCCATAAACCACTACGTACTTCTGGTCGATTGTTGAATATTTTTGATCAGAAACATTTTTTTATGACTTACGAGGCGAACAAAAGAAACCATCTGTGAGCATACAAGTGTCATTTTACTCCGGTAGTTTCACTTCATGTACACATACTTTTGTGTAAACAGATAATTTCGATTTTGCATTCCGGTCGTATAAAAACATAACCTCTGTTCGATATCGACAAAAAAAAATCGTACGAACGTGCGAATTACTGCGTGGACGACGCAGTCTGTCTACATTCGTCTCGCATCTATCGAAATGTTAATATATGCTGACCTGAAAAAATTAACTTCTATCTGCCCATAAACGGGATACGATGTAATCGAGCGCTTCTTGCAGCATCCATAAATTCAATACGCTGACGTAATTTGTTAAACAGTTGAATGCTGTATGACAGGGGTGGGCAACTTCTTCGATAATGAGAGACACGTGTATACTTTTCATACATTGTCGAATGTTGAAGAGCCACTGAAAATATTATTTTAAAATCGTGTTTATCAGGTCGGTAGAAAAATAATTGCGGTTCATGACCTTCAAATTCGTATACAAAACCGCAATTATTTTCCTACCGACCTGATATGAATAATAAAAAGAACTGTACAGTAGTCCTGCTCACCAAAACAGAATATGTTTAATCTCTACTCGGCGAAGACTTCGATTGAGTCTTCATTTTTGCAGTTAAAAGTTACATTTTTAAAGATATTTTTCTCGAAAATTCACACGGTAACCCGTCCCGAATTTCTTGTTCGAATCCGTTGTTCGACGTTTGAGCCTAATTGGAAAAACAAAAAAGCTGGATGAATGAGTGCCGTATGAACTAAACGAACATCAAGCAATTAGGCGATACGAAGTCTGCTCTGCGCTTCTTTTGCGTAACAAAAATGATCCCTTTCTTGATTGCATTGTCATACATGATGAAAAGTGGATTCTCTGCAACAATCGGAAACGTTCATCACGGTGGCTAGACCGAGGAGAAGCACCAACACAGTTTCCTCGACCGAAGCTTCATGAAAAAGAGATTATGTTCACTGTATGCTGATCAGCAAGTGGCATCATTCACTGCAACTTCTTAAATTCTGGTGAAACTAAAACAACAGAAAAATATTGTCAGGAAATTGAAAAAATGCACGAGAAGTTGCATCGTTTACGGTCAGCATTAGTCAATTTAAGAAAACCAATTCTTCATAACAACGCCCGATCGCACGTTTCACAAATTATTTTTTAAAAAAATTAAACGAACTGGGTTGTGAAACCTTACTTCACCCACCTTGTTCTCCGGACCTGTCTCCGACAGATTATCATTTTTTAAAACATTTGAGTGACTTCCTACGAGAGAAGGTATTCAAAGATCAAGCGTCAGCTCAGATCGCTTTCGATGAATTCCAGGACTCCAGAATTCTATCTTGTAGGAATAAACAAACTTGTTTCCCTTTGGTAGAAATGTGTGCGGGCCAATGATCTTCATTTTGATTAATAAATATGATTTTTAACTGATATATGCGTCTTTATACCCGATACGTACGAACCGCAATTATTTTTGCACCAATCTAATGCATCAAGTAGATACCTTCTTTAAGTTTCCAATATAAAGCAAGGTTGTATGTAGTTTTTTAATTTATTTCTTCGGTTCAATTATTTCAAATAAATATAGATCAGAATTTATAAACAAATTAATACAAAAAATGATTTTAATCTTAGATATTTGAACAAATGTGTTTTTCTTAGTGGCGTACGCTCAGTTGTTTGAGTGACTGTATCTGTTTTAAAAAGTATATATTTAACTAATATCCACGAGGCCTGTCCGTGAGACTTGCCTTCAACTGTTCATACTTTGACGTGTCCTCTCGATTACATAGTCTAAGGTGTTTTTCACGAGTCACCGAAATGTCATCGCGTATGAATGAATTCCTGATCAATGACACTCCATGTCCATTTCAGAATATTAACATCCGTCTCTGAAAGTACATTGTGCGGTCATTGGAAAACAGGTAAGTGTGCGAGATGGACAGGTATGTGTGTGTGTGTGTAAAAGTATGCGCACATGGCCAGCATACTGAGATGTGCTTCGAGGCGAGCGAACGAGGTATGACGCGTATGCCCATTTAAATTCAGGTAAAATGATTCATGTGTGTACGATGTCACATCTGCGACGACATTGCGTCAACAAAAAATCACACGTCGGTCGACAACAATGCGTGTGTGGAAGTCGGACGACACGCCTTAACGACATTGGAAGCGCGCGAGTCACTCGCGGCAGTGGTTCGTCCGTGCGTCTGTCTCACCCGCCGATTTCTTTACGCGGCGCGGCCGTCTTGATCTGCGCCTGTCAGTTTGCACGGACCGAACGGTTTCGACACCGGTGAGGTACGTCGAAAAAAATGACGGCGGCTGCGCGCGTTTCGAAACGGCGCGGCAGTCCGTTGTCAAAATTCTAAATTTTCAACGATTTTAAAAATAATATCGCGGCGGTGGCATGTTTATCTCGCATGTCGTCGTCGCCGCCGCCGTGCAGTTCGTCGTACGGTTTGAAACGTGGAGTGGGGGAGATCAGATTGGTCAGTGGCGTGCGCCCTGACGTGAAAATTCAAGATATTGGTCTGAAGCTCGATTCATTTTCACGAACGGATCGTTTTCTCGTCTCACGTTTCCTTTTTGATCAAGAATGTTCAATAAATGATTATTGATAATTTCTAATCATTCCTTATACACATTTCTATGTCAATATCAACAATCTCAGATCGCTAAGATTCTTTTCTTGTTTATTACTATATGTATTGCAGATATTTTAAAGAAAATTTCAATAACATACAGAATATCTTTAACGCGCATAGAAATAAACAGTAAATTGCAACATATAAAAAATTCAGCATATTTCAAATAGTTAACGGGGCCACAATAGTAACCAATAGTCACATTTTTTAAACAGTAAGTTAGTGCAACAATAATATGAAAATAATCAGAAAGAAAAGCGAACCGCCGGAGATGCATTAAAGAAAGACATTTAGATAAAAAAAATAGTAATTATATGTGTGTGTGTGTATATATATATATATATATATATATATATAATCAAAATTATCCACAAAAAATCGATGACGTCGACTTATTTATTTATGATGTCGAGGTTTCTATGATACCCAAATATGTTTACCTCATATATAAAATAATACCTTGCAATCTGTCTGTAACTGAAGACATCTGGGAAGACGTCATTATCATGATGTCAGTTACATCCGTGGAAGTATACTGGTTTTCGGGTCATTCATGGCTCCCGATACTGTAACGACGTTCAAGGCTTTTACATCTTACATCTCCTAATAAGCGAGTGCCCAAATAGACACAAAAAAAATCTGCCTGCGATAATTATTATTGAACATACTAATATATATATATATATATATATATATATATATATATATATATTTAAAACAACACGTTGCAATTTATCTGTAAGAATGATTATATAGACATAAATGAGTTTAAAAAATATGTTTATTTCATTCGGTTACATGATATGCTTATAAATGACAAGTGGGTGAGCGCAGCAAGAAGGGGCGACGCCCCCTAGTATATATATATATATATATATATATATATATATATATATATATATATAGAAAGAGAGAGAGAAAGTATTGTTAGAAATTTATTTTTCTGTATCTTGGTAATCTGAGATGATTAAAATATACATAGGCAAACAAAAATAATTAATAATCATTTATTAAAGCAAAACGGTTCATATTTATATTTTATGTACGTTTTAACCATAAAAAAGATTCATCGTCGAACGGTAAACAAGTGATTGCCATGGAAACGGAATAGTAGTTTCGGAATAGTAGTAAATAGATAAATGATTTTGTTTCGTACTTTAGATTATTTCATCTAAATTCATTAATATTATTACTTATCATCCCAGTACAAATCCCGAACAAAACTGTTTTCATTCAAGTTACTCGTTTAAGAAACATCGATTGATATCGTTTTCGTTTAACGTTGCCGCGTTAATTTTTTTTTGTTAGATGACAGCTACGCCCATGGCTGGTACGTTGGCGAGCAGTACATTCTACCGCCGTGCGGCGTGCGAATCGCCATGTTCGATGTAAGGTGGAGTGGTTAGTAGAAAGTTACACACAGATCGAAATTTCGCTCTTTTTCCGTACGACGTGCCTATATTTTCCGCGTTCGAAACGTTACCGTGGATTTTCCGACGTCGCAGCATTCGGATCGATCCAATTATGTAACTGTGTGCGTCCGGACGTACGGGAACGCGCCTTTTCGTGCACACATTTGCTGCTGCCGTGTTGTTCTCCACCACGTCCAGTGTATATGTGTGTGCGTGTATGGGTGATACGTTTTTTATACACATCGTCTATTGTAAATACACATACTGGTAGTGTCGTGTACAGACTCGTGCCGTCCGATCGGTCAGACGTATCTGCATATCAACGTGAGTATACATTTTGTTGTACTGATAACGAAACGCTGCTATCGACAGCCGAACGCCTACACGTCATTATAGTCGGTGCGTACGAAAACACGGATCCGAAATGTCAGTTTTAGTCTGGCTGTCAGTGCGCTGCGTTCGGCACGACGTATAACCTTGATGGACCATTTTCGGGTAGGATGTCCGTCCGAAATATCGTCTCTCGGCCGTGCTGAACGTGCGTTTGCACCGAATGTCGCCTTTTCGGAAGAAATCCGTTCACGTTCCGTCGTCGTTTAATATGTAAATACGTGACCTTTCTTACCGCCGTGTGTTACATACATACGTCTCATGTGACTCAATAAACTTATGGTAATGCAATTAGTAATCTACTCGACAGATTGACTTAACAAGCTTTCGTTAATTATTGCCGACGTGTAGTTGTCGAGTTTAGGTTAATATCCTTGTGTACGGACAGTATTCGACCGAACACAGCACGCTGGTGTAATTGTATCTACTGTCATTGTTACGAACGTTTTCGCCGAATAGCACGCTATGGAAAACAAACGGAAACATTGTTATACAAACCAGTAAAATAAAACTGTGCACACGTTTTGTGTCAAGTGATTCTTCGAGAAATTCGTGTAATAGTTAGTCAATTGGTGTTTGGAAGAAGATTTGTTAAGTTCTGATCGTCGTACATATTAGTTTTCTTAATCCGGTAAATATACATTTATGTACATACAGAGTAACTGTCACATACTTTTTACATATCTGTAAATTATAAAAACATGAATTAAGTCCGCTACTGGATGTGTATTTTAAAATTGCAACATAAAAATAGATTAACCCTTCGTAACATACAGATAGATAGATTTCTTCTTAAGTGTTTCTCATCATATACAAATATTTAATTCGATAAATATACTTTTATGTAAATACAAAACATCTGTCATACATAACTTGTACAAGTTTGTAGATTATATTAGGTGTACCGGAAAAGAGTGTCGTTTTTTAAATGCAACAAGTAAATATCATTAACAATTTTATTTTATTAGAAATTAATTTCAAATATAATACCCCACGTTAAACACAACCTTCCTCCATCTCTGTCAGCATTTATTTCATCTTTCATAAAATTCATGGTTCGAATTAAAATACTCTGCTAATCCATTTTTAACCACTTCATAATTATTCAAATTTTTACCATTTAAAAAATGTTTCATTGACCTGAAAGGATGGTAATCTGACTGTGAAAGATCCGGAAAGTACAGTGGGTGTTGAATTGTTATCCATCCTAAACTTTTAATTTCGTCCTTTGTGATTTTTTAGACATGTAATCGCCCATATTGTCTTCACTCAGTTGATATTGGTATCCATTTGTCCTGTCCTCACACCATTTCAAATTTTTTAATGTGTTCCCGCACACTTGATCAATAGTATCTTAAGTTGTCAGCAATTTTTTAAATATTTAACATGTTTGATTTGCTTCAATGTCGGTAGTTAAGATGTCTTCATCCACTTTTTTTTGGTCTTCCACTTCTAGGACTGTTCTTCATATCAAAATTTCCCGATTGAAACTTTTTGAACCATCTCTGACATTTTCGAATGTTCCAAACATCGCCTGATATGTCTTAAATGTTTTTAATTGCATTATTTGCGGTCTCTCCTTCAAAAATTGAGAGAACATACAATTACGAATAAATTCTTCACTCGGAATAAATCCTTCCGTTACAGATGGTTATACTATTTTACTTTTAAAATATTAAAATATAATTTCCAGATGTTTACACAACAATATGACACAAAGTATGTGACGACCGATCTGCAGGTACAGTAGAACTGGCCGTTGAAGATGGTTATTGTAAAAACGACATTCCTTTCTGGTACACCTAATATATAGAAATATATAAATCGACAGCTGGTAGATGTTTATTTTACAAATTCAACTGAAAAGTTGATAAATTGTTCGTAGTGATAAGATTTCTTAAGTTGTTCTTATCGTACACACCAATAATTCGTTGAAAATTATTATAATTGTTGTTTGTATATATGCAGAATATCTGTCATACTTGTATTTTCATAAATAATAAAATAGTGATAAATTTATTCCGTTAGTAGATTTTTATTTGAAATTTCAACAGGAAAATGGATAAATCCTAGGATGTTATTTTGGTTTCCGAGTAATTACAGTTCTGACACTGACTTAATTCATTTTCACAGATGATTTCTTTTTTCATACCACAAACCATGAAACAATGCTGACCAAAAATGTTCAATAAATCTATTGATCATTTTTTATTTTTGCTTATGATGATTTGGATGACGATGCAATCATCTTCAAAGCGCCAACGTACTGAAAAATCTTTTTTTTTGTAATATATCAGATTTTTCCGTACCTCGGCGCTCTGAAGATGACGTTTCGCGATCGAAATGTGCACGAGGAAGACTTAAAAAGCATTAATGATTCGTTTCATTGGATATATGATCAGAAAAGTAATTTTTTCGGTTATAGGATGGAAAAAAGGATTGATCAATCTAAAATATTTTGTTACAAGTGCACTGATTGACGAAGGTTGCCTTACTAGAGTTTGATCTTTGATTGATTTATTATATTTGGGAAAATTTTAATTATAATATTTGGGGAAATATTTGCCACTCCAGCTGGAGATTTTTTCTAGGATAGTTTGCTTACAAAGTCAGTAAAGTAGCTCGGACGCTTGTACTAATAAATCGAGTTACCAGGGTCATAGTTTTTGCTTGTTTGCTGAAAGCTTTGGACTTCTACGCTGGAACGAATATTGAGCACCGGATCTCACGACTCGCCTTACTGTAATTTACTGAGTTTCGTAGATCGGAGATGATTTATAAGCGACAGAGCAATTTGCTGTGGCTCTATATCTTTGGTGGCTTTGGAGCTATCGGTGTATAGAACATTTTCGATTTCAGCTGGAGATTTCTTCAAGGTCGGCGAGTCTTGAAGTCAGTAACCGGTAGCTCGGACGTTTGTCCCGATAAGTCAGGTTTCCAAGGTCATAGTCTTTGTAGAGGAGTTTGAGGACCTTGCAATGTCAAGCACAGGGTCTCGCGACTCGCCCTATTCAAATGTCTGGAAATTCCGTGGGTCGGGGATTATCAATAAATGGCGGAACAATTTTCCATGTTCTCTCGACGCGTCCGCATCGTACAATTCAGCAGGTCTTCAGTTCATTTTTATCCAGTTAATGATCCATTTTCTTATAATTGTATCAGCAAAGTTTCCATTTTCGTTGACTGGATTACAGTACCGAATCTTACAGCAACGAACCAGTAAATGATTGAATATACCACTCTATACAAAACAGGTACGAACTCACACACAGCACGTGTTCCTCTGAAATAATGTAATTTTCATAATTCCATTACCAGCAGTCATTGCACACGTATTTTAATTATCCATTCATGTGCCCGCTTTTTCCGAGAAATCAGATGTGTATATGCGAAACAATTTTTCCCCGGTACTGTTTACTTCGGAATGTTTACACGAACGATGCAGCCGTTGACGTGTACGACAAACCCAATTCGCTTAATTAAATGTTTCCTTTATGAAAAACATGTCATTACCTCTCTTAATGTTTGTTTTTTTTTACGTTTTAATAATGCGAAATTAAAATGTTTTCATTGTACATTAATGTACATACGTTTGCGGGTTTGTTTAATTCATTTTTATGCCAGCGCGAGAACAATAATAATAAACTGCCAGTTACAATAATAATTACGATCTGTTTGTATACAGAGTGATCCGAAGTGATCGGACGGCTATTTCTTAACGTGCAGATACACGATGTAATAAAATTTTACTAGCCTACTAGTTTGAATAAATTTCCTGTTTACGCGATGCTAATTTTATACTAGCAGGCTATGAGAAACACTTGCACGCTGATAACAAACAAACTTTAGACAGTTCGACACTGACTGGATTTAGTTTTACAAACGTTTTTTTCGTCGCACCGCAAAAAAATATTTGATAAATCATTTTTTGATTGTTGCTTATTCGGATTTCGATGACAATGCGTTTATCTTCGTTTTCTGTATCTTATCGATTTGAAGATGATGATGGCATCGTTTTTGAAATAATGCGTGTAAACAATAAACAATCAGTAATGATTTATTGAATATTTTTGTCCTGTTTGCACAATGCTAATCTTTACTAGCAGGCTATGAGAAATACGTGCACGCCTAATACAAACAAACGTTAGAAAAGAGTCAGACACTGACTAGATTCAGTTTCGCAAATTTTTTTTTGTCGCAACACAAACCACAGAAAATATTTGATAAATCATATTAATCATTTTTTGATTGTTGCTACAATGCATTTGTCTTTATTTTCTGTATCTTAGCGATTTGAAGATGATGGCTTCGTCGTCATCGAAATGTGTATAAACAATAAACAAAAAACGATCAGTAATGATTTATTGAACATTTTTGACCGGGGTTTTTGTGTGGTTTGCGAGGTGGAAAAAATATTAGGTGTACAAATTAATTCCGTGCCTTTTTTAAATAGAAAATGAATGTTTATTTAAGGAAAAATTGAATACATTTCAATCCTCAAAATAGTTCCCAGTATTTTGTATAACTTTGCTCCATTTGTCGGGTAACTGACGAATCCATTGTCGAAAAAAAGATGGCGGCTTTAAGTAGATTCGTCAGAGCATTTTTGAACGCCTTCTGTTTTAAATTGGGTATCAGCCAAGTGATTCTGGAGCGGCCAAAACCGACCGGTGATAATCTGATGAGGCTAGGTTCTGTGAATGCATTGTGAATTAGGTGTATAGTTATTTTTTGAATAATTGTACACTTAATAGTAATTGGATTATCAGCAATGCATCCTCTTGAAATCGTGGGCATTTGGGGTTTAGAGACATGTCGACAACTGGGATCATCGAGACATATACCCGATGACTAATAAGGAGTTACCATCGAGTAGATTTTAAAATGTATACCAGATGAAAGATTTGTTGAACAGTATCGATACTCTTTTTAAAAAAATATCGATTTAATTTCTTGTAGCTGTCACTCACCGAAAAACAATATAAAACAATATCTCATCAAAAACAAAAACTCATCAAAAACAGTATAAATCGATGCATACGTAAAATGTGTGTGTTCGTGTGTGGTTTTCAGTTCTTATATTTAGAAATCGCTGTTTTTAAATGTTAACCTCATTTCACTGATTTACTTCAAACATCATTCATAACAGTTTCGACATAAAATTTAATTCGCGATAAAAAAAATCACGAAACGTACAATAATTGTTTTATATTTAGTTTGTGGTTATGTTTAGACGCAGTGTTTTCCCACCGACAACTTCGATGTTTATGTTAAACGTCTCAGTTAGAATTAATCGTCGCTTCTTTACGAACAGTTTGTTACTTGACTGAGAGTGTTTTGAGGTAAATTGTGCAATTGAACTCTGTTTAACTGGATGTACTTTTAAATAATTTCGAGCTAATGCACTACCTGTTTTTTCCTATATAATTGTGCCGGTTTTTTGAATAAAATTTATACATCTGGTTTCGTGATAAAACCAGTGTTCGTATTATCAGATTAAGATTAAAAAAAATCAGCAGTTTAGTTCATTTTGTGTGTGTGTTTTTGACTTACACTTTTTGAGAGAGAGACTGCTTAAAAAACTCAAATGATTTAGAAGATTGGACAGGACATTAAAGTTAAAAGAACTGATTCGACTTTATTTAACTTGAAGTACTGATTCGAACCTGTCTACAAACGAAAGTGTGAGTGTATGATAAATTAGTCTTATTTCTGCTTGAGCGTTAATGATCTGAGATATCTACGCGCCTTAAAACATCCTTTCGGCCTACAAATCAATTAACCTACAAATTGTTGATTTACCGAAATCTCTAATAAATACTTTTCATGCATGAATTTCTCTCTAACTCCATAAAAAGCTGATCGAAATTGTTTAATAAATGATCATCGATCATTTTTGATCGTTGCTTATACGCATTTCAATGGCGATGCCGTCATTCTCAAAACGTCAATATTTTGTCACAATACAATCCTAACACTGGCTAAATTCACATTCACAAATTAATTCTTCTTACATCCAACAGGCCGTTAAAAAAATAACAGGTTTTGCGTTTTTACACATCCAGAGATAAGTAAGAGGCATGTAAACCGTAGTGTGCTATGACCGTTACTATAGAAAACTATATTTCACGCTTCTCTTATTTTTTCAGTAGCTTAGTGCTCTCGGATGATAGCATCGCAATTAAAATGCGCGTACGCAGCAATCGAAAATCATCAATAATTATTTATTGAACATTTCTGATGAGAAACACTTCTATAATTTGTGAGAGACAGTTCAGTCACAGCCCCAAAACTATTCTGTCCAATAATTGATTGTCCATTTTGATATGCTAGTACTCTAATTCTATTTACTTCTTCGTACACGTCTTGATTTAAATCATTACTTCCTATGATTTATATTCGATCTGAACGAACATTTCCAATTAATCGATGTATGACTAAGTTTGACATTTTCCATTTTAAACATTATGCGCAATGTTTGTTTGAATTTATCTAGTTGGTTGGACGAAGTAAATCGTTTATTTAAAAAATGACAGCGTGTTGATTCGTTTGTTTCATTCTACGTTACTAGCTAGCTGTATAAACAAATGAATTTTGATTGTTTTGTAATTATTATCAACACTATCGAATTTAAATCGAACTTCGAAGTCGTTGAAATCGAATCTTATATTTTTTTTTAAAAAAAATTACATATAATAGTAGATTCCATTTCATGAGTTATATTCTACTGTGCTTTACTGTCTCGTCTTTTATTGCGTTAAGAAACTTGAAAGAAAATCCTCAAATGACTGATTTGTAGTCGACTTTGACTTTTTGTCTTTGATTTTCCTGACTCGATTAATTTGTATTAATCTAGTTGGCTGGACGAAACAAATCGTTTGTTAAAAACTCAACAGTGCGTAGATTCGTTTGTTTCTTTCCAGGTTACTCGATAGATGTGCAAACAAACAACTGTTTTCATTATATTATAACGATGATTAATAATTAACATTATTGGAAATGGCCGGAAAGATTCTAATTCAGGAAAAATAATGAACAAAGCAGTGTTTCGATTTGAAGCTTTCAGAGCTTGGCTAGAGCATGGATTGTCTACTTTTGACATGAATGTACTATTCAACTAGAGGCTTGTAGTGTCGGCTTTTCATAGCTGTCAAAACAATGCCATAATGTTGAAGCAAAAAATTCATTGTTTTATTTGTGTTTATTAATATTAATTGTCATGTAAACAATCGTATGTTCGTAGCATAACAATTTAAAAGTTCTAGTATAAAAAGTAATTGAAAGAAAGTAGTAGCCTTGTTTAGTAAATAATAAAAATTCTGTTCGTATCTAGTACTGCGCCGCGAGCAAGACTTTGAAATGTTGAACTTCAATCAACTGTCAAAGTCATGCCGGCCGTGATCCAGTGGTTCTGAAAATGCTATGTTTTGATTGATTTACACGAACAATTGAATCCGTGCGAGTCACGCACGCCTCCTAAGCCTCAACTCAAGACGGATTCTAATATGTGTACAAAAAAACAAAACAATAACGCTTATACATTTAGTTAATTGTACGATATTTAATCTCTTATTTTATTATGTATGTGTATTTGAAAAAAAAATCAAATTCGACAGGGTACGAAATTCCGAAAAAAATGCCACCTCCGCCTCCGCCGTTGGGGCCGCCACCGCCTCCTGGTCCGCCGCCTCCGCCGGCGTTCACGCCAGGAAAAGCGGTGAAAGATGACGGCCGCAACCAATTGCTTCAGTCAATTCGACAGGGAACAAAACTTAAAAAGGCTGTGACGGTTGATAAGAGTGCTCCTATCATACCTGGTCAGTATTCGTTCAGTCTCTCTTTCTTTTAATCGGATTTCAATTTGACTACAATGCGTTTCATGACAGGTAAATCCCCCGCGACGAATTCGCCGAACATAAGTTCGAGATCGGGACCGATGAGTGGTTCCGGTGGCGGCGCCGTGGTCCCTCTACCGACCGTGAACGGTCTCGGCGGTCTCTTCGCCGGCGGTATGCCGAAATTGAGACCGACTGGTAGATCGATCGCACAGAACCAGGACTCGAGTCCGAGACCGAAATCGCCGTACGAGAGCGCCGCCGGTGGCAACAAAGCAGTGTCGAATGAGAGCCATACGAGACAGAACTCCGAGCCGGCGAAAATCAACAGTCAGCTGCACGAGGCGATCAGAAGACAAATTTCGGCGGATATCAAAAACCGCGGTCCGCCTCCACAGCCACCGCAGCAAGCGACGCCGGTGAGTGCTCATATGTTTTCCTTTTTTTTCCAAACTAGTGTGCTGTTCGTTGCATATATTTGAAAAATGGCACTTGTCGATACGCTTATATATATATATATATATATATATATATATATATATATATATATATATATATATATATATATATATATGTGTGTCATTTTAATCGCTAGTGTACGCACGCTACGATCTCCTTTATTTTAAATTTGTCACCGTATACAGAAAAGGAAGAATGCATAGACATCTTCAATATCTAAAGAAAGATAGGTGTTGAAATTTTTCTCAGGAACCAACGCCCCCTGGGTTTTAAGAATGATTTTTTACACGCTATATTCTTATACAAAAAGAGTATCTCCTCAAATCGTCGCTTGTTACGACATCACTTATCTTAAACTTGTCTTAAAATAGAAAAGGAAGAAGGCATAGACATTTTCGTTACTTGAAGAAAGACAAGCGTTGTTATCGATCACAATCAACGCCTGCTGGCTTTTGAGCATATTTTTTATACACTATATTCTTATTAAAAAAGAACATCGAAAGTGTACGCTTGCTACGATACACAATAATTTTTATTAGTATTCATTCAGTATTTTTGTGTACACCCATCCAGTTATTATATATATATATATATATATATATATATATATATATATATATATATATATATATATATACACATATATATATATAAAACGATGGGCCAATATTTATGAATCACCTCACGTGTATTTATCACATATGTGACAATAATGTTGAAACTTTTTTTTCGATTCTTCAAAAACGCGTGATTCAATTTTATGTTTTTATCTTTTAAACGGCTGTTTCTATATAAAATTAAACGGTATCCGAACAAGTGCATTTCAATTGCGATTTCGATTATTCATTCGTAAGGAAATGAATCATATCAGCTGTCGTCAGAAATATAAGATACGTTGTCAACTTTTGTTACGATAAAAATATCTACTTATAATATTTAAGTATAAATAAAATATACTTAAACAAAAACCTATGTCGGGTAAAACCCCGTCTTGTTGATAATCTTTGAACACACCGGAATAAATAGCGATCGATTAACGATGCGGATTTTCGTGAAAATACGAGATTGTAGCTTTTACAAGTCAGTTATTCTCTGAAATTGAGATTGTGTTGATAAATATTCAGTAAATGATGAACGATCAATTTCGATTGCTGCTTGTTAGCAGTTCGATAGCGATGCAATCGTTCCCAGACCACTAAGATGCAGAAAAATTAATAAAAAAATTGTGAAATATTGCATTTTCATAGCAACGGTCGTAGCACATTACACGATTTACACGTTTTTTTTCTCAATCTAGTCTTTTACTAGAATAGAAAAGGATATGACATTCTAAGAAGTTAACAAAATATTAGGATTCATAGAGTGTGCCGTTTTATACACTAATAGATAAGTAAAAATATGTAAATCGTGTAGTGTGCTATGACTGTTACTATGAAAATAACATTTCGTTTAAGGATCGCGCTAAATATTCTCGGCCCAAAGAAGGAATGTAAATAAATAAATAAATAAAAAAAATTTACTATTTTTCTGTATAATTCTCTTTAACTTCAATACATTTTTACAGCACTTAATTAGCAATTATATATCTTTATAAAAAAAAAATATGTATGGTAGCTCACAGAATCCGCACATATGAAGTGAAACTTGTTTGATAGTATTATGTCTTAAATTTACTAGTGGCGGTACAATTTAACGGTATGGAGATCTTTTTTCCAATATCAAATGGATTTGTATTGCTATGAACAATAGAGTTGAAAGAATCGTGAAATTCGAGCCATTTATTGAAAAAGATATTGAATGTAATTAATTCTATTTTCATTGTTATTTTTTATTTTATTCTTCATCATGAAAGCGGTTGCTATGCAACAGTTATACATATGCATACACTAATTATGATGTTTATATATATATATATATATATATATACACATCAAAAAAAAAAAAAAAGCAAGTCTTTATTTAAATAATGAAAATAGAATTATATTTTTTATCTTTAATAATGTGCACATTACTTTTTATTTTTCTTATTCTCTGCGCATGCGCACGCATGGCGAGAATATTTGGCGCTGTCTTCATAGCTTTTTTTATTTGATTTTTCTGTACCTGAGGAAGATCACATCTTCATCGAGATAAGCACCGAAAACAACAAGTAAAAATGATAAATAATCATTTATTGAACATGTTTGATCAAAAGAAATTTCATGATTCTTCGTGATGAAAAGTAAATCGGTTGTAGAGATGAATTTAACTACAGTTCAGAACTGTATTGTGGCAAAATTGCAGATTTTGCGAATTAGACAAACAATTGCATGTACGTCGAAACAAACACTCGTTAAAAGTGAACCACGTACTGACTTGATCCATTTGTTCGCTCGATATTTGCATTGAGTAAAAGTTTGCAGTGTTTATGACCGTGCGACAGCATGCAGTTCGGAGATAAAGAAAAGCTCGACCGTGTTTATGCGACACTTTGAATAAAACATTGCTCTGGCGACTGTGGGCGGACACCTAATTATCCATGTGTATTTTTTGCACTGCCACACACACGCGCACGTGGGTTAGTATCCTCAAGTCGCCAACCTCTGTCCGAGACACGGAAACGAGCGTTCAGTCAATTTAATCCTCTCAATCCGCGTACTGAAACACAAAATCTGATTAAAATGTTCCTGGACAGATGTCGCCGCGAGTGTACGGTGGACTTTTTTTCTAGATGTCTCTCGGATCAGTTTGACAGTTAGTTGCTTTTTATGCTCATAGTTTTTTTGTTTCGTTTCTTTTTTTTCCATTTAAATGCTAGAAAGATGCGCATTCATTTTTTATTATCAACGCTTGTTGCGTTATGAATTTACTTCAGTTGGTGTTGCAATAAACAAAAAGACACTCACGATATAGTTCTGACAATGTCGCTAAATTGCCTTTCACAAATTAATTTTTCACACAACAAACGAAACCCAGACATTTTTTTATCAACAAAAATAATAATTGATGGCTGGTCATTTTTAATACGTGCATTATGCTTATTTAGACGGCTATTCAATCATCCTCAGAGGACTATGCATAGAAAAATAAAAAAAAGTATCGTGAAATGTATTTCCATAACAACGGGCATAGCACAATACACGATTTACATTTATTTTTTTATTTACTGTTTTATTAGAACAGAAAAGGCTAAAAACGTTTATAAATGAAATTTGAGCAAAATTCAGTATTTTTGCTCTTTCATAGATTCATTTTTCATTTGTTTCACAAATCACTTCAATTCAATTCAAACTTTTCTGATCAGAAATGTTCATTAATTAATTATTTATAATTTTTGATTTATGCTTATACACATTTCGACTGTGATTCAGGGCGCATAAATCCAGAAATATTTTTTTTCATTCAACTCCAAATCGAAGTAGACACTACAATGGTTCGTTTTTATTTCTGATACTGTCGCGGATTGTATCACTCTCTTACACCAATAAATTTAAGTCCAAGACACTTAGTTGGCTTTGATAAAGACATCATAACATCGACTTCAAAAGGCTATGTATAGAAAAATGAAAAAAAAATGTGAAATGTCATATTTCCATAACAACGATCATAGCACAATATACGATTTACATATATTTTTTATCTAGTGTTTTATTGGAATAGAAAAGCCAAGAAATTATAAAAATCTTAAATAATAAATCTTAACAATATTATTTTTTTGTTTTTCATGAATTCATTTTTTTTATTCGCTCTACAACAAACACGGAAGCTGATTTACACTTTCGAAATCGAAAATGATCAGTAATCAATTGTTAAACAAACATTTTTAATCAGAAATTGTTTTAAGGTTTGTGAGCCGAGTGAAAGATTCATTTGTGGATGTTATCAGCGACAAACTCGCATTCCTTCGAAGTCTGAAAGATTTCTTCCCAGCACAATCTCTGTAAGATATGCAAACGTTGATAGAATAGACAATGTTGTTGACCCTGTTATATCCACGATCCCCCTGTGATATCAAACGACTCCCTCGATTATTACAGGAAATATGCACTGATAACGAGGGATCCAGCTAGCGTATTACTCATCTCAGTATTAGTCAGGTTGTTGCGATGTTCGTATGTTTTGTAAACAACTGATTGTTTATCTGGTATTGTTTGATATCGATTTTTTCATCTTTCTTTTGTTACGATGTATCATTTATTAAATATGCAACGGCTTTTCGTCTCGAATAAAAACAAATCAGGCGATTCACGACAACCCTGTAATATTTGTCTTTTTTTACAGAGCCCGATCGAACAGAAACCAGTACAGTCTTTCCAGAACATCCAAACGAAACAGTTCGGCAGTGTCGGTAACCTGCAGATGAGTTCGACGGAGACGAAGTCAGTCACAAGTATAATATCGAACTTCTCGAAGTCGACGTTGTCGTTCAACCACGCGCCGAACACGAGCTCGTTGCACAGTTCGATCATCGCGCGCGGCGAACAAGACGGAAACGTGAAACCGACGATCAGCCACGGGAAGCCGAACCTGGCGCCGAAACCGCCCGGCACCGCGATCGGTAACGCGAAACCGTCGCCGCCGCCGAAGAAGCTGTTCCCGAACGGACGACAGTCGGTCGGACGGGCGCAGAGCATGAGGGTGCCGCGGTCGCCGCCGGTTGCGCCGCCGACGAACCCGCCGTTCCCGCCGACGGTCAACGGCAAGGACTTCGGCACGATACGGGGCGTGCCGTCGTCGCTGCACCAGTCGCAGGAGGCGCTGAATTTCACGAAACCGAACCCGCCGCCGCCGCCGAAAAACGTGACGCTGCCGCTGAACGCGAAATTAGCGGTATGTGTTTTTTTTTTTTATATATAAACCCTGTAGCTTTAATGAAATTCTACATAAATTGTCCTCAATCCAAAACAACATCCTCAAAAAAATGCCGGTCAGTTTTTTTTGTGTATATGTTTCATCATTAAATTCAAATGTTTTCTCGTAAAAGCGATTGTAAAAAAAATTATCCGTTATCATTCACTCTAACTGGGTGTTATGCTATCATACATGTACAAAAATAAACTACTGAAGATGTTTGATCACAGACATTTTTTTTATCGTTTGCGAAGTGTAAAAGAATTCATTTGTGAAAGCGAATTTAGCCACAATGCCAGAACATTATTTTAATTCAATTATTTTTGGAAGCCACTTCGGTTAGGTTTTTTTAAAAAATGAGGAACGATCATAGTCGTCTGAAAAAAGAAAGGAACATGAATTGGTATATGTTAGAAACGTTTACAGATACACAGCCGACTATAGTTTTTGATCAAACTAGCTTACTATTCGAACGAATTGATTGACAAACTAAGCATAGATGTTGACAAATGTGCCACTGGCAAATCGATCAACTCGACAAAATATCACATAATCAATTGTTTTCTTCATTTAGTAGACAGATATGAATTTCGATACAAATTCCATCATCTGTTCAGGATGATCGCATCGTCATGGAAATGAACATCAGTATATTGAAATAGACAAGTAGTTATTAAACATATCTTAGACAGAAGGAACGTCCGTGTTGGGGCGTGGATTCACTTCTTGAATCTTCAAACGTTTTAAATTCGCCAACTATTGTATCGGCTCTGTATTATTATTATTGCTATCATCACCCAAACCGAGTAATTAGCATGTTAGATTGAACATCGATGAATCATAATTTCGAATATGAAATGATTATATGCGTCACCTCTTAATAATTCACTCGACGCCTTCAGCAAACAAAAATTGCGTAGTCTTGTAAACAAAAATACTCATTTAACACATTCACGCGCGCCAATGGTACAGCGTTAACGACGTTTCTAAAAACAATCGACAATGCACGTAGTCTTTTGTTAAAAGTTACAACTAGATCCCATTAGTTGATAATGCTTATTAATGTACTACTAGATCTAGTCATGTTCATAAACTTATTCACAATAAATTCTATAAGCGCGGTTGGATCTAGTAGTATATTAAACATAACTATGTAGTGAGATCTAGTTGGAATGTTGAGTAAAAGATTATAAGGCTACTAGTCAACAATAAAAACATCAACTGTTTAAATTTATTCGAGATATTTTATACATTTGGATAGTAGTACAGTTGACATTTTTTATATATAACGCAAGTGGGTACGGGGCTTTGCCCCCTACTCGCTATTCTCGCCGACACCCGGAGGGCTCCGCCACCGATCGCTTCGCTCGTATCGTATTGCATATGTCTGTATAATCATTGTTAGTTAGATTGCGCCGCTCATTGTATAAAGTCGCACGGTATCATTGCATATGGTACCTCCATCATAATTTTTCGTGTAACCTCGGTTGGCATCGTTAATAATAATTTAATACAAAATCTACACGTTTTTTGTTCAATATTTTGCTCAATATTTGTTCAATTTTATTGAAATATTTATATATATATATATATATATATATATATATATATATATATAGATAGATAGATAGATATAAAATATATTTAGATATAAAAAAATGTAATCCTTTTTTGTGTTCGTGTTGTAAATATAGTGTCTTCCCTGTCTCTTAATTTGTTTAAAGTTAATTTTAAAATGCAAAATTTGTCTATCGAACTCATGACTGTATTTGTATTTTTTTTTTATTTATTCTCAATGAATTTCATCAGATAACGGCTCAGGGCGGTCGGCCTGCAGCTCCGCCTCCGATGAGGCCTCCCCAGACGAAACCACCGCCTCCTCCTCCGTCGCGCACCGGTCTAAACCCGTCGATAAACGCTCCGGTCGTACCTCCACCGCCTCCCCCGAACGTCGCTCCACCACCTCCGCCTCACAGGGCGCAACCGGCGCCTCCGCCGCCGTCACACACGAGACTCGCGCCCGCAATCCCAGTCACTGGACCACCAGCACCGCCGGTCCGTGGCTCGTCGATGCGTAACGGCGGCGTTCCGTCGCCGGTCGTCGACATCGAGAGCAGGTTCGCGACGCTGTTCCACGCGCAGAACGAATTCCCGAAACCGGACGTGTTCAGGAGACTGCATAAAGTGTACAACAGCAAGAACGGTAAGTCAGTATACAATTATTATTATTTGTTTCGGTTGATTGTCGCGAACAGTTGACAATCGAGTTCGATGTTCTTTTTTTTCTCCTATTGAAAAATGAACGAAGTTCCTATTGAAAGAGTAACAAGAGTAGGCTTTGAAGCAGATTTGTTTCATATGAACTGTTTTCGTCGTTTTCCAGTTTGGTTCGACTTTCATAAGCGCTTTAATCATTAGATAACCGATTTATATGCGTTTTTTTAAAAAAATATGAGTGTATTTAAAGTTTTAATTTCGGGATGAGTTTAAGGACTTACCTTTCAAAGAATCTATTGGCCGAAAAACAAACGGCGTGTTCAAAAAGTTCCACCGTGCTCCCACCAACCATTCGCAATCGAAAACTTGAATGATTTCGTTTATAGCTGCGAGCAAACAGCAAGCTCCGTTACCGCCGACGACGCACGTTCAGCTCGGAACAAAGTTTTACGCGGCGAACGAATCGTCGACGTGCTAGCACCGGACTGTTTGTTGAACGACTGTCGATTCATCCGTTCGAAGGCTTATGTGCGTGTGTTCAAATCGGAGACGTTACAGTTCAGTCGCCGCCGCCGACGCCGCTGCTGTCCGCCTTTTCGCATGTCGCGGGATCGTAAGATACGTTTGTTGTACGCTCCGAACAGTTATCCGCTGTTGGGGTTCTCGGTTCGTGTCGAGGCTGTGATAGATTTGTTTTCAGAACGATTTTGATGTATGTTAGAAATGTTTTTTATTTATGATTGACAATTCTTTTGGATTCGACTGAAACACCTGAAATAATCGACTTGAGCTCGAGAACGTTTCCAACTGACTGATTCATGACCTACTCTGATCTTCCTGCTCTTTGATTTTCGCGCGAGACGAACATAGATTCCCACGATTATCTAGACGGCTTTGCGAAATTTAGCGTTTATTAAAAAAAAAACTTGATTGTGCCCATTCGTTTATTTCGTCCCGGCAACTAGATAATCGTACACGTTGATTTAAGACTTACTATATTTTCATCTATATTGAATTACATCAACGGGTTTTTGATCGACCTCGAAACGGATTTGACATTCAGAGCACTACTATCTGACAGGTGAAAAGTTGACAGTCGCCAGTCTCGCATCGAACCAATACAAAGAACGTCAACGCTGAATAATTGTTATTCATAATCGTTGTTTTTGATTATTTTGTACATTTGCAATACTGTAGCGAAATATTAGTCTTTTTGGCTGTGGTTGTAAATACAATTATGACAGATCGATCGGTGGTCTCGGTTTGCCGAATCGTTCGGCGCCTTTGATCGGCCGTTGTGCGTTTTCTCTGTCGCATACATCGTCACGCATTTGAATGAAGACTGATGCCGAAGTTGTAAATCCGCGTTTGTTATTTAATGTTATCGTAAGTAGACGTCAGCACTGATTTGTTTTTTTTCCTCCGACGATACTCTGGTACACCGAAGCGGTTGTTCGTTGTTTTAGACACAGTTTGTATAAAAATTCTGATTAGAAACCTGTTGTTTTTTTCCCTCTATCGAGCATCAAAAATTCTGATTAAAAATCGATTGATCGATCGTTTTCTTATCACATTCACCGATCAAACCAAAAAGATTTTTTTTAAAAGATTCTGCATAGAAACTAAACCACTCGACCGACTGCTCGATTACTTATTACTTCCGAACGAGTGTGAGTCATTGAATTTGATAGGAAGTACATACATTGAAACCGTAATCAACATGTGTCGATACTTTTAAGGAACGCATTCAACGACACAATACGCTCAAGCGAGTCTAGAATTCCAATTCAAAAGGAAATACAAATGTTTTGGGACGTTCTGGTATTGTTACAATGTCGTCCTGTACTCAATAATTACATCAATACACCGATACGATTCCTTTGCGGTTACTTTTGCGCCAGTTGTATTTAAGCTTTGTTTTCCGTTTTGCAATACACGGGTTTAATTTTCAACGAGGTACTTTTATATAGTGTACGTGTGTATGTGTGTGTGTAAATATGATGCGAGCATGGATGTTTACAGAAGCACTTCCGAACAAACATATTTGAATATGCAAAAAATTTTTTATCGTTATTTGCATATAAACAGTTATGTAAGACAGCGTGCGTGCATAGTGTGCGGTGAGCAAAAACAAAAGTAACACTGTAAAAGCAAACCGACGCAAACATGACAGACGTGCTTGCTTTGTTTTTCATCGATGTGTTGTTTCCTTTCCACATGAATACAGCAACTTGATCTCGGTATTTAGTAACGAATATACCTCTAGATGTAATCATTTTATTAAACTTATTAAAAATGTGTTTATGAGGACGACTAGATTAAGTAGTACATTAAATACGACTAACTAGTAAGGTATAGCTGCAGTATTTAGTATGCAATTATTTGATTTTATAAGGTTTTTTTTTATCATCGAGTTGTACAATTGGATTCTCGACATTTCGTTGCAATAATCATGAGTTTGTCTCAGTAGCGCATTGAAAAGTGACTTGTTGTCTCACTCAATTCGACTAAAACAAACTGTTGTTTATTTTCAAACACATAGATTACAGGGCTGGATTAAAATACCGTTTTTATACATTTTTTAAAATCATACCTCTTCATTTTTAATCCCAGACCGTACTCATCTTTCACTAAATACTTCCACTAAATCTCATTAGTTAGTAGATATTGATACCCCACTCGATACACTCGTACATTTAATAAATTGAATAAACAGTTGTATCTAGTGGTATATTACACTAGTGAGATCTAGTTACAGTATTTAGTAAAAGAATATGATCATAGCACACTGACTTATTGTCGATTCTTTAATGTTTCTTATTTTATAATACAATTCGAATACAGTTCTATTTATAAACGTTCAAGTGCTTCTGCAAACGAATAAATATTAATTTTTACAACTACTTAAACATTGCTTTAAATATATATATATACAAAAAAAGTCTCGAGAGGTTTTTGATTTAATGTTAATATCTAATGGCGAAGTTGACTTAATAGTATGTAATTTATTTTCATACTAAACGATAATAACAAAAAATAAATATATAACTACATTTTTATAAGGATATTTTTAAGTTTGATATTATTTATAAATAGTATGTATACCTAATACTTTTTTTCATACAAAAAGTGATGTACACAAGAGTTCAACATGTATATAGATATGAAAACAAATATGTCAGATTAGAGCGTGTCTGCTGTCTCTCATCTCCCAGCCAACTTTGCCATTAGACGAAAAGAGAACACACGCTCTTCGACGCTTTATTAACTGTTGTATTTTTTTGTTTCTGTTAATTTACACGCAAAAGGCTGAATGATCCGAAAGACTGTGAACGTTTACGAATGCGCGAAGTTGAATTTTCGCGGGAGTTTTGCACAAAAAGAACGGACTGTTTTTTTTTGTCTAATTAATTGTTTTTTTTTCGTATTATTACTTTAATTATTGTAGATGTCGTGCGAAATGGTGTTGTTTTTCTTTCTATGGAGTATTAAAAAAAGCGCAAGCAGCAACCAAGTATAATAGTTATGTATAAGTTTTCTTTTTAAGATTTTTTTTTGCAAATTTTAGTCATCGCTGGGACATTTTCATTATATAGTCACTAATATTATAATTTTCTCTCTATGTTATGTTATTAGTATATTATTATTATTTATATGAATAGATTTTTAAGTAAACAATATATTTCTTTTGTGTTGAAAATAGAAATGTTAGGTTATGGTGTTTAATCACATTGAAATATATGATTTTTTTCTATATATATATATATATATATCAACATTGTTTCACATCCGACAGATGTATTATTCAAATCAAAAATATGTACAATACAATGAACATAACCTCACTTTTCTAACAGATCACATTGATTCGATATGACAGTTACAGAGAAACAGTGTCTCTTCTCATCCAGTTGTTATATTTCTATAGTACTTTACTGTTTCGACAGAGAGGAAATAATTATAAAATATTTAAATTTATTTAGTTCATATTTACGAGTTTATATTTCTTAGACAATAAATGTTAATATAATTATATTTTCATAACTGACCGATACTGTACATCACTGTATCGGGACATAATTTCATACATACTATAAACGTTTTTAATTATTAATCTATACAGTTGGTTAAGTAAAAAAATATTACAAAAAAAAATTAACAAAAATATAATAAAATAGATATTTGGAGTTCGAAACAATTAACAAGTTTTCTCTTGTGTTCAACTTGAAATTATTGCATCAATAGTTTCTCATTATTTAATCGAAAAGAACAAAAAGAAATATCTTCGAAGTGGTACACTTGTGGTTTAGTATAGGCTTGTTACACGCAGCTTGTTCGGGATTCGATCGATTGACCCCTGTCTTCCTTTTTAATTGAACCTGTCGACTGCTTTTTCGCGAAATCATTTACATGGTTTATCATATCAGTTAGTCATTCGATTAAGCACGAATCGGTCGGATAATTCGGTTAGAATCTCTGAGAAACCACCGCAGAGAGTGATGACAAGTTCTGCGAGAAATCTTACAAGTGTGCCTCTGTTATAATTGAATATAGAAAATATATTAAGAAAAAAAAACTGTTACTACAAAGTTCTATAGTGTATGCCAATTTAAAACTGTTACTAATTATTATGTATGTTGTAACCCTAGTCACATTATCGACAAGGATCACTTATTGGTATTGGAATTTTTACATGGACGGCATATGAAAGTAAAAATAGCAATGAAGTTCTGACACTCTGGCTAAATTCAGTTTCACTAATGAATTCTTTTTTCACCAAAATCGCAGAGAATTCTGTTGCTATGTTCATTATGGAACAGAGGCGCGTTGTACGGGACTGTAACGCTGTTTTTAATACTGCTACTGCCTACTTTGATACTGTCACAGTTTTTATAAAAGCCGGTACAATCTGATTCGATCAATCCTCTAGTTGAGACGTACTTTCCGAATAAAATAATACTGACCAAGCTCAGCATGCCTCAAGTCAGTAACATGTTTATAACCACACACAGCAGTGGCGTGCAAAAAGGTAGTAGTGCTCGAAACAATATTGAAAACTCCAAAAGGTTTCAATAATGAAATGCTTACATTTTTTTTTTCGATTTTTTTATTACTGTATCATTTATTTGTTTTCATAAACGAAAGAAGAATAATTTATTAAAGTGAATGTAGTCACAGTATCAGAACTGTATTGGAACACTTATTTACCGTTTCATTATTTGTACTTAAAAAAACGTTTATTTACGGCTAATTATACATAGAAAGTTAATTTTATCATTAAAATCATATAAATTTAACATTTCCGGAATTGGATCTATATTTTACATTTTTCATAGCTTCAACATTGTCAATAATTCGTGAAAATTCGACTTGTTTCACAATTCGTAAATTACTGGTCGTGAAATTGTGACAACATCGAAGATAGCTGAGAACAAAAGTATTACAGGTTCTAAATACATGCAACCTGATCTTTCTCTCGCACTCTATATGTATCATCTTTTAACTCAATTGCACAATAACAGAGCTGTCAAGTTCTGATCCTGACTTAATATATTTTTATAATGTCACTATTACATTTCGAAAAATATATTGAATATCATAATTAATAAGACTAAATATTCGTAATTTTCATAAACATAATACATATTTCTTTTAGACAAACTAAAAAAGTTACAACTAATCATTCGAACGTAGAACTATTTGAACTCGCTCTTTCTCTCTCGCCCTCTTATTGTATTATCTTCTGATTCATTTTTCCAACATAGTACAAAGCTATCATAAAACCATCATTGAACATTGTTATTGTTTTTATCAGTGTAAGACTGACAAATATATCTAATATCATAATTACCAAGATTGCGTATTCATGATTATATCTTTATACATATTTAAATATCATATATTAATTTCTATCAATAAATAAAGTCAGTGAAATTTAAAAAGTTTAGTTGCGTTAAGTTGAAATCAGACTTTTTGACATTTGAATATAACAAAAGAAAAGAAAAACAATTTATTGAATTTGCATGTCGTTTCCATCACTCACAACATTATGCATATTTACAATTCTTATTTATATTTAAATGAAACTGAAATCTCTCTAACCGAGAATCCACTGTATAAAAAAAATACATATGTGAGTGTTGTACAGCTCAGTGATTTGTAATACACGAACGTTGAACTGATTTCAAACCGATTCAGATCGGTCGTGTGCAGTATTTCCGTACATAAAAGTATTATCGACTAGAAAAATCCAGTCCGAATAAGCGATTCTTGGATGAATGAATTTAGTGACACATCTCCAGTGCCTAACTTTACCTTGATATATAATGAAAACACTTAAATATTTGTACATATGAACCATATTCAGTGTATATAATAATAAAAAAAAATATGTAAATATATTACTACATGTGTGCGTATTTATTTCACCTGTGAAACCATAACAACATTAATTCGGGTATTGTTGTTTGTTATCAGTTGTCACATTTAATTATTTTGTTATAGATGAAAGATTATAATAACAAAAATATATAAGATAGGCTCGCGAATGAGTTAGATTGAAATGGAAGACCTGGGAACCTGCGAATTGTCAAAATGCAAAGTCTCCATGTAAGATAAAGCTAGATTTGCGAGGGCGAGTCAAAAAGTAAATACATTTAAAAAATAAAAAATTACTGTAACTACATGCTTTTTATTTAGGATTTTTTTTTCTACACGCACCCTCCTAATTTCTATGTACTGAACTCAACTCTGAACGAGCTTTTGAATTCCGCCTTTAATTCCGCCTGAACCATTTACCATATATAACAAATTTAGCATTAGGCGATTTTCATCCTTTTTGGGCTATTAAAAGAAGAGTTGAAAGGAAGTTTTTTTTGCGATGAAGAAGCCATTAACACGATTAAAATATGACTGTGCAAGAGTCCACAAAGTCTCTTCTATGACAATCAGAAGCTAAATCTATTGTTCGACTACATGGACAGAAATTAACGATGATTATGTATTAAAATTGCATGAACAGAAAGCCTACGTGTGAAATAAAAGGTTTCTATTTTTTAAATGCCATATTTACTTTTTGAATTGCCCTCGTAACTTGTAAATCATATACTAGTGAGTTGCATCTTAACGTGCCTAGTTAGCACGGCTTCAGTTCATATAAACCAATCAAAACGCAGCATATTTTGTACCACGTGATTGTGGCAGGCCCGGCTTGCCTGGTCTGAAAACATTTGAAGTTCTATATTTCAAGACGTGCTCGAAATACAGTCCTAGAAATGCATAGAATTTGGAACGGTTGTCAAATGTTAAGAACATGATTTTACCTACCTTTTAAAAGAAATTGCAATCAGTATTTTCAATATTTTATATTAAAATGTCTAATAGCCCGTTAGTGAAAATTTTTTGATTAGAAAAAATGTTTGGCTCGCCGGACGAAAGAAAAATTTATTCGAGAGAATGTAATTGTCCGTCAAATGGTTATATTGTATAAATATGATCAAATTTCCGATTTGTTAATAGATTTTTTAAATTTATATGTTACTTCAGAAATCGGTTATAAAGGAAAGTAGTTCGGAATAAACAAACGATAGGCGTTTTACATTTTTCAAATTAATTCAAGAGACTTGAAATGTATGAAATAATTTACAGCAAAAAAATCGAACTTATTTATGAAATGACAACCTGTTAAGTTTTTCTTAACGAATTTTTGTATCCAGAGCAATCAAAGTATTGAAAAAGTGTACTAAATAATTATTTCTTAAACAATTAAAAACATTTTTTTGCAATAAGTACATTGATTGAATGTCAACAGTAAAATAATGAGATACCCAAAACCGCAGCACCTGTGGCATGAGGTGAGAGAGAGAGAAGGTGTGTGACAATATAAAAACATGTGCTCTATATCTTTGCATTTAATAATTTTGTTTTTTTTTTTTAATACTACATTTGTTTCCTGTGGCAACAAACACATTTCTTTACGAAAATCAATCGCCGACTAAGTTCAGTTGGTATGCTCTACACATTCTGTGAAGCGATTGTCGCTAACTTCATTCGCATACAAATGTCACAGTGACAGGCAGCGCACATGCACGAAAATGGTAAGCATTTGCGATACACATTTAGCATGTATTTATATTGCTTTTTTCATACATTCTCGTGCGCACGGTAGAAGGCATTTTTTTAAATAAATATTAATGATTCTATCGACGATTCGATACTGGAAAGTGACAAAATGTCACTACTGTAGCGCGTGTCAAGTACCGACATCTTTTTCAATTTAACCATGTTGCGTTTTGTTTTTGTTATCTAATTGTTTATTTACTATTATGTGATATCATTTGTTACTTTTGAATGATAATTGTTATGTTTTTGAATGTTTTTTTTTAATTTTTTAAACGGTCTATAGTTTCTACGATCATCCTATTTTTTCGATTATTGCTAGATTGTCGAATGTTTACTTTCGCTACGATTTACTTAAACGCTTTTTCTGTCTGACTGAACTAATTCTAATATATAAAAAACACGAGTGTTTAATCGACAGAATGTATCTCAGCGAGAAGTGATACAAAGGTGTGAGATGCCTCTCAGAAAATTGTCTTTATTTTTTGAATAGAAAATCGACTAAGAGCAAAATATACTTGACGTTTTGTCGATCCCATTTAGAGTGTAAAAGATTGTCAAATATATATATATATATATATATATATATATATATATATATATATATGTAATATCTATCTAATATCTATCTAAATATAGTTATAAGAGCAGACACCAATCGTTTATTTACGACAGAGAGCAAAATTTGAGTTTCAACACAATCTCAAATCTCCATCTCGCTCATCAGACAAAAATCTATTTTTTCACGGAAAACAACTAACATTAAATAATATTTAATATGCTATTAAATACTATCTGTCTGTAGATTCTAATGAGCCTAAACTTATAACTTTCCCTCATTGAAAAAAATTATGGTCGTCCAAAAACTAGAAAAATCGATTTTTTTTATTTTAAACCCGATAAAAATTATGTACTTGAGAATTTGGTTGAATAATATATTTTTTTCCAAAAGCTTATCATTGGAAGAAAGCATATAAAAAATTTCGAGACTACGTCCAGGTACAAGATGTGACCGATGTGAATCAGTTTTGTGTACATTTGATTGTTTGAAAATTTTTCACACTCAACAGTAATGTTTTTTTCTGCGAATTTTCAATTATAATCGATTTTTTCGCTTCCAATTATATATTTCCAATCGATAGATTTGTGTCTCCCCGAATATTATCAACGACTTTCCATGATATATCAGATAGATGTGAAATTTCTGATGGCTAATTCGAATTAACATATTTTTTCTTGTAACCTACAAATTTGCAATTTTTATTTTCTTTGCAATAAAATAATGTCCAATTAATCGAAAAATATTTGTTAAAAAAATTTAGCACGCTTTCCCTCTCCCCGTCTCTAAAGTGTTAACCTCCTGTTGGAAAATTTCGGAATGCAGTAATTAGCCAAAGATCATGAGCATGATCCGGCATTCCCAAATACTTAATATGTTTTCAAAAATGTCTAGTTCCAGTGATTTTTTCCATAAAGACACTTCCATTTTCAGGTTAACAATTGCAACACTGCTTCCGAGGACCACGAAATAAAGATCACAAACGTGAACAACTTCGACACTGTGACTTATTCGTTGTTCTTGATAAAAGGTTACGTTTATTCGAAAACTTGCACCGACGACAAGATACACATCGAGTCGAGCGTTAAGAAATCTCAGGTCGTCTCAAACGGCGGCCTGTTCAAATCGATCGTTGAACTGAAATTGGGCGAGAACTGTCTGAAGATCCAGTACTGTAGAGTGACGTGCACGCTCGTTATAAATTACAAGCCGATACGGACACGGTTTCAGATAGTACCGCTGTATATTATCTGCAAGGACCACGATGGGACGTTCCAGGCGCCGAGCGGCGAGTCGAACAGCGTCGACAGCGCGCTGCGTAGGATCTCGATCGGCGCGCGGTTGATTCAGACGCTGTTCGCCGAGAAACTGTACGAGTCGGGACTCGGCCGTAAGACTTTCCAGTTCGAGTTCGAGCTCGACGGAAACGTGCCGGAGTGTCGGACGTTTTACAGCGAGCTGGACGTGACGACGGCGAGACGTATGAACGAGTACGAACTGTGGAAGTATTTCGGCACGGAGCTGATCAACTCGGAGCTCGGCAGGAGCGAGAACAAGTTCCTGGCGTTCCTGGCTTGTACGAAGTACGACGGCGAGCGGTACAGCCCGAGCGTTGCTAAAACGCACGAGGATATCGTTTCGTACACGGAGGCTTATGTCGCGCTCGGTGGAGGTGGGCTCGCGCTCTTCGGCACGGCGTGCTTGCACACGTGGCCGTGTAATGTCGGCGACATCGACGCGAAGTTTTTAGATTCGACTCTGGTGGACAAGACGAAACTCATGGACGACAGCTGTTACAGGTTAGAATCAAATCACACTTTAAGAATTTTAAAAAAAAAAAAAACGATCAGACACCAATAGTATTACTAAAATACGGAGAACCCTTAAGAATTTATCATAGAAATGAAAG
This sequence comes from Acanthacorydalis orientalis, assembly GCA_034766995.1. NCBI lineage: Eukaryota > Metazoa > Arthropoda > Insecta > Megaloptera > Corydalidae > Acanthacorydalis > Acanthacorydalis orientalis. The sequence continues at coordinate 2,765,619 of CM068314.1, forward strand.
ATGACATGTTTTCAGTGCCATCTGTTCAATAAATTATTGATCATTTTTGATTGCTGTTTATAAGCGTTTCAATTCCGATGCCATCATTCTCAAAGCGCTAAGATGCAGAAAGATTTTCACGATTGAGGTTATAGATAATAATTAAATGGGATTGTTATTAATTGAGATTATAATAGTAAGGCTACTCGTGCACACTTGAAGCGACTTAAATCATCTTGAGTTTTGGACTCTTTGAGTCTCTTCAAATCAAGTAAACACTTGACTAGTATTCAGCTTTGCTTGAACCTGAAATTCATGTTCACTTGAAACAATTAAAGGTGATGTTTATACTAAAGTGGGCTCTGTTTAAGTCAGTTGTCAAACGTAAATCAGACTGCGTCGATCCGGTTATTAGTTAAGTTCATTTAGTTTAATGCTTGCTTGTATTTGAAACTGTTTATGCGACGATGGCAGTTCAATTTTAGAGGCACGTACGGCGCGTGTTTCTCGACGACACTGGGCTCGGTGTGTCACGAGCTCGGCCACACGTTCGACCTCGGGCACACGGCGACGGGCATAATGGATCGCGGGTTCGATCACATCGACCTGTTTTTCGTGTCGAGGCAGCACGGCGATTCGAACAAGGTCAGACCGGTGTTGATACAGCACACGACTGTCGACTTCCAGCGCAACATCGACGTAACGTTGACGGTCGAGAACAGCGAACGGAAAACTGCGAACAAGATGGCCGACGCGGCTGAGGACGGCGCGAAGAAGTGTTGTCGTGTCACGCAGCTGCGCGATTTCAGCAACATGGAGGATTGTGCGAAACTGAAGAACGATCGGACATTTCTGACGAGGAACTGTGCGCTCGTGTTGTACTACCATCGGTAAGATGTCACAGTTTCTTCCTCTTTTCATAGATGAATCATTCCCCGCACGCTTCAACATTTTCTTATTAAAATCTCCAACAATTCATAATAAGAGTCGACGCTCTAAGAAATCAGTTTCATGGCTATTAAACGGTCGGATAATTCTAGTATAAACTATATATATATATGTGCATACTTTTTTAAAGTTGAGACCACACTATCGGTTGCCGAAAATTTTAATAACGGCCGAGCAGGAAGGGCATTGATATTCACATATTTAACAATGATTCCGTCATGTGACATAATTTCATATAGGTGAAATCAGTGAAAGGTCTGGGATAACAAAATGTGTGGACACTTGTTTTTTATTTGCCCATTTGGTTGGCTTATAAATCGTATACCGTTCTCGGTAAATAGTCTTTTGATTATAATTTTTATAAAAAATAATTAAAACCTCGCTTAGACGGTTTACTTTAGACGATCCTCATGAATATATCATCCAAAATTGATCAACTAAGATGAACGATAAATACAATTCAATCGAAGCTATTTTGAAATGATCTCTTGAGGTTAACTTTCGATGATATGCCTAAACAAAAAGTAATTTCAACAATACACTTTGGAAGATTCATCCAAGATGATCACCCAAAGTAATAAACGTGGGTGAATCTGGGTCTTCTCAAAAATATAGACATTTTCGATAAGATGTGATTGTTTAGTCTTTCTTTCTCACACCCGCCCATTATTGTATTTCTTATTCTTTTTTCAGACAGTATGGAACAGCTATGTTTAAAAGTAAATCATGACAGAACATTGTTACTTCTGTCACATTTTACACTCCAAAAAAAAATTAAATAATCACAGTTTTGTAAATGTAACACCTAATTATTTTTTTTTCTTATTTAAATGCTATTCATTAATTTGTTTCAATTTACAATGTTATTGGTACCGAAAATATTTCGTTTCGTCAAGTTGAATTCAGGGCTTTCTCACGTTTAAAAGTGCTGTCATTATTAATAACCGTTTTAGTGAATTTAACTGAAAAAAAGTATTTTTATATTCAATTTTAGTTTCTCGATTGTAGTTTTTGTTTCACTTCTGATCATTTTTACTATTTAAAGTGTTGTTATTCGTGAAATTCGAACTTTAGCTATTTTTGCCTGAACAATCTTGATTCTTGTGTTAAAGTGGTTAGATATCTAGTGGTCAGAACTGTTATGAAATCTCCATGGATTTCACATTATTTGTAACCTGAATTCGGTAGAAAAACACTGATTATTAAAACATAGCGGCATAGTTCATGTAAGTACTTATAAAAATTATATATCGTATTCTAGATGGTTCAACGAATCATCTAGAGATGACAATACCCGGATAACGTTCGTGGCGGAAAACCGCGAGATCGTTTCGGACAGCGACATAAAAGTCGTCGAGATACGCGACGAACCTACAGGAATGGTGTTCGAGTGGTGGGAGATCAAAGAATCTAGGAAACAATTCGTCGTGCCGGAATACCTATTAGACAAATATAAAAATCTAGTCATTTTTGCCGAAAACAGTCACGGTGATATTTTGAAACACGACGTTTTGAATTGAATTTAGCTAGATGTGTTTCCATTTTAGATTGATTGGAGATATAGATTTATGTATATATCAAGAAAAAAATTATGTACTTATATTTTTCTACTAAAATCTAGGTGTAGATAGACGTATTATAGGCACAGACCGATAGACAAATTTAAACTTCTGTTGTTAGATTATCGCTGTATCGTTAATATACCGTTACTGTACGTACATGTCTGAGTATTGTTACACTACACACGTGTCTTATAATACATATGTGTTGATTAGATTATAAAGTACCTAATTTGAAAAATGTTTATTTCTTATAATATGTTTAGCTTAAAACAGAAAGAAGATCGAATCGATCTGTTACTCGTAAGTGAATTTTATAGGCTAAGTGATGAAAGATCCGCACGATATGATGTTAGAATACCTTTCTGCTCTTTTTTTAACTTGTAACAAATTTCAATACTTGTACCATCATCTGCATACAGCTTGTGATTGTCTGCAAAAATCTTTTCTTTTTCCCTCGAAACTAAAATTTCAATATAATATTTAATCAGAACGGAAAGACAAAGTATATTATTTCTCGGTAACTAAAGTTTCACGCCGAACGATTGAAACACTCGATCAACACAGCTCGTTTCGTACAAAATGTGTTTGATTCAGTCGATAGACGTGTGTAGTCTAAAAGTACTACAGAGATGAATTCGTTGTTTAGATGCAATTGTTCTGCTGTAATCGTCGAAAACAATCATAATTTAGGATAGTTAAGTTACAAAAGTTCAAAAATATTTTTATAGAATACATGTATTTGTCACTAGAGAATTCGTGTGTTTCGTCGTTTAAAAAATTGCAAAGAAGCTAGAACCGGTCAACTTTTTCAGAATATTAATGAATTTCCTGTGATTTTCCATGGTCGATTTCAGACATTATACTTGTTTTTAACTATTTGTCTGAAGTAAGTACATTTATCGACTCTGTTATGAAAGTTCGGTTATGTTTACTCCTTAGTGATTAAAGTCTGAATTGTAAACCGTATCAGTATTAATTTAAAGTTGAATGTTTAGAAACAGATGTGTACAGATAGACAGAGAAAAAACGACTGAATGGACTGTTATATCTTCGTATATGTCAATGAAAAATCATAAGATGTTAGGCAATTTTGTTGATGTTTTTGAAATTCATCTTGACTGAAGCATTTGTGATTGTGATTAGCACTGCTGTTTGTTTGAAATGTAAAATTTCAAGATGTTCTTGCTGTGCAGTACTAGATACATGCAGTACTTTTAGTGTTAAATGAGGTTAAGTTTTGTCATATGATCATTTACATGACGATTAATAATAATAAGTACAAATAAAACAACAAATTTTGTTTTTTTTTTCGACATAATCTTTAAAATGGGTAATAGTTCAATTTAAGGGCTTTTATTGCTAAAATGAACTTACAATAATCTAATTTTTTGCTAAATCGATTGATTCCAATGTAAAAAGTGATTTTAAACAGGGGTAGTAAAGAATTTGCAATAAACAATATGAAAAAATGATAAAAAAATGCTCCTGACTGACGTATGTTAAATATTGAAAAAATTGGCTTTTTTATCTCAGAAAAAAATAGAACAATTATCAGTAAAAACATTAAATAATCACTTGCACAACACGTTTTGCTTTACATTAACCTGAACTTTATGTAAATATAAGTTATGGTATTGAGTGCTTTGATATTTATAAAAGTTGTTACTAGTGGACCCGTACAAACTTCTACTTAAGTCAAATTTTATGTTAAAGTTGCATAAACCAAGCTCTGCAAATTTCAAGTCAAGATGCACCTTTAAATTTCAATCAAATGGTATCGAAACATGTAATATCTAAATTTTTATTAAAATAATATATTTTATTGTGCATATATATATATATATATATATACATACATACATACATATACATACATACATACACACACATAGACATATAAAGTACTGGCAATTATTAAATTAAATTTTTATCATTAATTATTTAAAAAGTTGAAATAGCTTAGAAACAGTTACAAAGCTTTGTTTCGAAGTTATATTGAATGGACATAACTTCAAATTCCTACAGTCCTAGTTCGAGCAGAGATCTCCAATCATTTAGGTTTTCATGTTTTATATTGAAAATATACTATGCGAACGTTCATTGTTGATGAATAGTTTCTATTTATCGTAATTATAAACGTTTGTGGCAAACAAATGTTTAGAATAGGAGTATTCGAAATAGATCTACGTTTATATTGAGTGCAGAAAGTGTGTTCTCTATAATTGTTAAGTATTTTCAGTTAGTATTTATTGTAATATTTAATATGTAGATAGATTTGTTGACAATTTTGTATCTGATTCAAATAATACAGATACTGTGATAAAATTGATACGATTTGTGTGTTTACCTTATGTGCAACATTTTTAAGGGTTTCTAATGTAGGCTTTAGCATCGGTTATAGATGAAATGCTACAAGATTCAACATTTTGAATAATTTTACACTTTTAAAGATTTGTATTTTACATTAACATATTATTTAACCTTCATACTACCTGACATCAATATAATCCATACAAATTTGACACAAAGTTATGAGCAAAAACAGATTTTGTCAGTTTTCAGTGTTAACATCATGTTCATCTAAATGTAGTATATGATACATCAAAACACGTTTAATTCATGCAAATCATTTTTCCATACAATTATTTCCTTCTTTGCCATAAAGACAATAGCCTGAGAAAAATAGCTGATAAACTAGAAAAATGTCTAATTTTTGTCCAATATTCCATCGAATTTTTAGACAATTTCCACAAGAGCATACATCAGTAGACGCAGAATTAAATTCTGCATCTCGTGGTACTCATTTCTTCGCCCTAAAGTCAATATCCTAGAAATAATAGTCAAAAAACTAGAATTGTTTTTAGTTTTGTGGCCATATTTAATCGACTTTTGGGATAATGTCCAAAAATGCATACATCAGTAGACACGGAAGTAAATTCTGCATCTAGTGGTACTCATTTCTTTGCCGTAAAGTCAATAGCCTGGAAATAATAGCCGAAAAACTAGATTTTTTTTTAGATTTTTCGCCATATTTAATCGAATTTTAGGATAATATCCAAAAATGCATACATTAGAAGACGCGGAATTAAGTTCTGCATCTAGTGGTACTCATTTCTTTGCCCTAAAGTCAATAGCCTGGAAAAAATAGCCGAAAAACTAGAAAAATTTGTAGTTTTTTGGCCATATTTAATCGAATGTTGAGACAATGTCCAAAAATGCATACATTAGAAGACACGGAATTAAATTCTGCATCTAGCGGTACTCATTTCTTTGCCCTAAATTCAATAGCCTGGAAATAATAGCCGAAAACTAGAATTTTTTTAATTTTTTGGCCATATTAATTCGAATTTTGAGATAATATCCAAAAATGCATGCACCAATAGACGCGGAATTAAATTCTGCATCTAGTGGTACTCATTTATTTGCCCTAAAGTCAATAGCCTTGAAATAATAGCCGAAAAACTAGAAAAATTTTTAGTTTTTTGGCCATATTTATTCGAATTTTGAGATAATGTCCAAAAATGCATATACCAATAGACGCGGAAATAAATTCTGCATCTAGCGGTACTCATTCGTTTGCCCTAAAGTCAATAGCCTGGAAATGATAGCCAAAAAACTAGATTACTTATCACATGGTGTGCAATTCGATTCGATTATTTTCCAAAAAGACCTAACTATGCTCAAAAAACCTATTTTTCAACCAGTTTTTCGGCCATAAGTAGTCGAAATTAAATGCGAATCGGCTCATATCGCATATCGTTAGATGCGTCTTAAAATTATCTATCTCATGGTGTGCAATTCGATTCGATTATCTTCCAAAAAAGCCTAATTTTGCCCGAAAAACCTATTTTTCGACCAGTTTTTCGGCCATAAGAAGTCGAAATTAAATGCGAAATGGCTCATATCGCATATCGTTAGATGCGTCTTAAAATTGTCTATCTCGTGGTGTGCAATTCAATTCGATTATCTTCCAAAAAAGCCTAATTTTGCCCGAAAAACCTATTTTTCAACCAGTTTTTCGGCCATAAGTAGTCGAAATTAAATGCGAATCGGCTCATATCGCATATCGTTAGATGCGTCTTAAAATTATCTATCTCGTGGTGTGCAATTCAATTCGATTATCTTCCAAAATAGCCTAATTTTGCCCGAAAAACCTATTTTTCAACCAGTTTTTCGGCCATAAGTAGTCGAAATTAAATGCGAATCGGCTCATATCCCATATCGTTAGATGCGTCTTAAAATTATCTATCTCGTGGTGTGCAATTCAATTCGATTATCTTCCAAAAAAGCCTAATTTTGCCCGAAAAACCTATTTTTCAACCAGTTTTTCGGCCATATTGTCGAAATTAAATGCGAAATGGCTCATATCGCATATCGTTAGATGCGTCTTAAAATTATCTATCTCGTGGTGTGCAATTCAATTCGATTATCTTCCAAAAAAGCCTAATTTTGCCCGAAAAACCTATTTTTCAACCAGTTTTTCGGCCATAAGTAGTCGAAATTAAGTGCGAAATGGCTCATATCGCATATCGTTAGATGCGTCTTAAAATTATCTATCTCGTGGTGTGCAATTCAATTCGATTATCTTCCAAAAAAGCCTAATTTTGCCCGAAAAACCTATTTTTCAACCAGTTTTTCGGCCATAAGTAGTCGAAATTAAATGCGAAATGGCTCATATCGCATATCGTTAGATGCGTCTTAAAATTATCTATCTCGTGGTGTGCAATTCAATTCGATTATCTTCCAAAAAAGCCTAATTTTGCCCGAAAAACCTATTTTTCAACCAGTTTTTCGGCCATAAGTAGTCGAAATTAAATGCGAATCGGCTCAAATCGCATATCGTTAGATGCGTCTTAAAATTATCTATCTCGTGGTGTGCAATTCAATTCGATTATCTTCCAAAAAAGCCTAATTTTGCTCGAAAAACCTATTTTTCAACCAGTTTTTCGGCCATAAGTAGTCGAAATTAAGTGCGAAATGGCTCATATCGCATATCGTTAGATGCGTCTTAAAATTATCTATCTCGTGGTGTGCAATTCAATTCGATTATCTTCCGAAAAAGCCTAATTTTGCCCGAAAAACCTATTTTTCAACCAGTTTTTCGGCCATAAGTAGTCGAAATTAAATGCGAATCGGCTCATATCGCATATCGTTAGATGCGTCTTAAAATTATCTATCTCGTGGTGTGCAATTCAATTCGATTATCTTCCGAAAAAGCCTAATTTTGCCCGAAAAACCTATTTTTCAACCAGTTTTTCGGCCATAAGTAGTCGAAATTAAATGCGAATCGGCTCATATCGCATATCGTTAGATGCGTCTTAAAATTATCTATCTCGTGGTGTGCAATTCAATTCGATTATCTTCCAAAAAAGCCTAATTTTGCCCGAAAAACCTATTTTTCAACCAGTTTTTCGGCCATAAGTAGTCGAAATTAAATGCGAATCGGCTCATATCGCATATCGTTAGATGCGTCTTAAAATTATCTATCTCGTGGTGTGCAATTCAATTCGATTATCTTCCAAAAAAGCCTAATTTTGCCCGAAAAACCTATTTTTCAACCAGTTTTTCGGCCATAAGTAGTCGAAATTAAATGCGAATCGGCTCAAATCGCATATCGTTAGATGCGTCTTAAAATTATCTATCTCGTGGTGTGCAATTCAATTCGATTATCTTCCGAAAAAGCCTAATTTTGCCCGAAAAACCTATTTTTCAACCAGTTTTTCGGCCATAAGTAGTCGAAATTAAATGCGAATCGGCTCATATCGCATATCGTTAGATGCGTCTTAAAATTATCTATCTCGTGGTGTGCAATTCAATTCGATTATCTTCCAAAAAAGCCTAATTTTGCCCGAAAAACCTATTTTTCAACCAGTTTTTCGGCCATAAGTAGTCGAAATTAAATGCGAATCGGCTCATATCGCATATCGTTAGATGCGTCTTAAAATTATCTATCTCGTGGTGTGCAATTCAATTCGATTATCTTCCAAAAAAGCCTAATTTTGCCCGAAAAACCTATTTTTCAACCAGTTTTTCGGCCATAAGTAGTCGAAATTAAATGCGAATCGGCTCATATCGCATATCGTTAGATGCGTCTTAAAATTATCTATCTCGTGGTGTGCAATTCAATTCGATTATCTTCCAAAAAAGCCTAATTTTGCCCGAAAAACCTATTTTTCAACCGGTTTTTCGGCCATAAGTAGTCGAAATTAAATGCGAAACGGCTCACATCGCATATCGTTAGATGCGTCTTAAAATTATCTATCTCATGGTGTGCAATTCGATTCGATTATCTTCCAAAAAAGCCTAATTTTGCCCGAAAAACCTATTTTTCGACCAGTTTTTCGGCCATAAGAAGTCGAAATTAAATGCGAAATGGCTCATATCGCATATCGTTAGATGCGTCTTAAAATTGTCTATCTCGTGGTGTGCAATTCAATTCGATTATCTTCCAAAAAAGCCTAATTTTGCCCGAAAAACCTATTTTTCAACCAGTTTTTCGGCCATAAGTAGTCGAAATTAAATGCGAATCGGCTCATATCGCATATCGTTAGATGCGTCTTAAAATTATCTATCTCGTGGTGTGCAATTCAATTCGATTATCTTCCAAAAAAGCCTAATTTTGCCCGAAAAACCTATTTTTCAACCAGTTTTTCGGCCATAAGTAGTCGAAATTAAATGCGAATCGGCTCATATCCCATATCGTTAGATGCGTCTTAAAATTATCTATCTCGTGGTGTGCAATTCAATTCGATTATCTTCCAAAAAAGCCTAATTTTGCCCGAAAAACCTATTTTTCAACCAGTTTTTCGGCCATATTGTCGAAATTAAATGCGAAATGGCTCATATCGCATATCGTTAGATGCGTCTTAAAATTATCTATCTCGTGGTGTGCAATTCAATTCGATTATCTTCCAAAAAAGCCTAATTTTGCCCGAAAAACCTATTTTTCAACCAGTTTTTCGGCCATAAGTAGTCGAAATTAAGTGCGAAATGGCTCATATCGCATATCGTTAGATGCGTCTTAAAATTATCTATCTCGTGGTGTGCAATTCAATTCGATTATCTTCCAAAAAAGCCTAATTTTGCCCGAAAAACCTATTTTTCAACCAGTTTTTCGGCCATAAGTAGTCGAAATTAAATGCGAAATGGCTCATATCGCATATCGTTAGATGCGTCTTAAAATTATCTATCTCGTGGTGTGCAATTCAATTCGATTATCTTCCAAAAAAGCCTAATTTTGCCCGAAAAACCTATTTTTCAACCAGTTTTTCGGCCATAAGTAGTCGAAATTAAATGCGAATCGGCTCAAATCGCATATCGTTAGATGCGTCTTAAAATTATCTATCTCGTGGTGTGCAATTCAATTCGATTATCTTCCAAAAAAGCCTAATTTTGCTCGAAAAACCTATTTTTCAACCAGTTTTTCGGCCATAAGTAGTCGAAATTAAGTGCGAAATGGCTCATATCGCATATCGTTAGATGCGTCTTAAAATTATCTATCTCGTGGTGTGCAATTCAATTCGATTATCTTCCGAAAAAGCCTAATTTTGCCCGAAAAACCTATTTTTCAACCAGTTTTTCGGCCATAAGTAGTCGAAATTAAATGCGAATCGGCTCATATCGCATATCGTTAGATGCGTCTTAAAATTATCTATCTCGTGGTGTGTGTGCAATTCAATTCGATTATCTTCCAAAAAAGCCTAATTTTGCTCGAAAAACCTATTTTTCAACCAGTTTTTCGGCCATAAGTAGTCGAAATTAAGTGCGAAATGGCTCATATCGCATATCGTTAGATGCGTCTTAAAATTATCTATCTCGTGGTGTGCAATTCAATTCGATTATCTTCCGAAAAAGCCTAATTTTGCCCGAAAAACCTATTTTTCAACCAGTTTTTCGGCCATAAGTAGTCGAAATTAAATGCGAATCGGCTCATATCGCATATCGTTAGATGCGTCTTAAAATTATCTATCTCGTGGTGTGCAATTCAATTCGATTATCTTCCAAAAAAGCCTAATTTTGCCCGAAAAACCTATTTTTCAACCAGTTTTTCGGCCATAAGTAGTCGAAATTAAATGCGAATCGGCTCATATCGCATATCGTTAGATGCGTCTTAAAATTATCTATCTCGTGGTGTGCAATTCAATTCGATTATCTTCCAAAAAAGCCTAATTTTGCCCGAAAAACCTATTTTTCAACCAGTTTTTCGGCCATAAGTAGTCGAAATTAAATGCGAATCGGCTCAAATCGCATATCGTTAGATGCGTCTTAAAATTATCTATCTCGTGGTGTGCAATTCAATTCGATTATCTTCCGAAAAAGCCTAATTTTGCCCGAAAAACCTATTTTTCAACCAGTTTTTCGGCCATAAGTAGTCGAAATTAAATGCGAATCGGCTCATATCGCATATCGTTAGATGCGTCTTAAAATTATCTATCTCGTGGTGTGCAATTCAATTCGATTATCTTCCAAAAAAGCCTAATTTTGCCCGAAAAACCTATTTTTCAACCAGTTTTTCGGCCATAAGTAGTCGAAATTAAATGCGAATCGGCTCATATCGCATATCGTTAGATGCGTCTTAAAATTATCTATCTCGTGGTGTGCAATTCAATTCGATTATCTTCCAAAAAAGCCTAATTTTGCCCGAAAAACCTATTTTTCAACCAGTTTTTCGGCCATAAGTAGTCGAAATTAAATGCGAATCGGCTCATATCGCATATCGTTAGATGCGTCTTAAAATTATCTATCTCGTGGTGTGCAATTCAATTCGATTATCTTCCAAAAAAGCCTAATTTTGCCCGAAAAACCTACTTTTCAACCAGTTTTTCGGCCATAAGTAGTCGAAATTAAATGCGAAATGGCTCATATCGCATATCGTTAGATGCGTCTTAAAATTATCTATCTCGTGGTGTGCAATTCAGTTCGATTATCTTCCAAAAAAGCCTAATTTTGCCCGAAAAACCTATTTTTCAACCAGTTTTTCGGCCATAAGTAGTCGAAATTAAATGCGAAATGGCTCATATCGCATATCGTTAGATGCGTCTTAAAATTATCTATCTCGTGGTGTGCAATTCAATTCGATTATCTTCCAAAAAAGCCTAATTTTGCCCGAAAAACCTATTTTTCAACCAGTTTTTCGGCCATAAGTAGTCGAAATTAAATGCGAATCGGCTCATATCGCATATCGTTAGATGCGTCTTAAAATTATCTATCTCGTGGTGTGCAATTCAATTCGATTATCTTCCAAAAAAGCCTAATTTTGCCCGAAAAACCTATTTTTCAACCAGTTTTTCGGCCATAAGTAGTCGAAATTAAATGCGAAATGGCTCATATCGCATATCGTTAGATGCGTCTTAAAATTATCTATCTCGCGGTGTGCAATTCAATTCGATTATCTTCCAAAAAAGCCTAATTTTGCCCGAAAAACCTATTTTTCAACCAGTTTTTCGGCCATAAGTAGTCGAAATTAAATGCGAAATGGCTCATATCGCATATCGTTAGATGCGTCTTAAAATTATCTATCTCGTGATGTGCAATTCAATTCGATTATCTTCCAAAAAAGCCTAATTTTGCCCGAAAAACCTATTTTTCAACCAGTTTTTCGGCCATAAGTAGTCGAAATTAAATGCGAATCGGCTCAAATCGCATATCGTTAGATGCGTCTTAAAATTATCTATCTCGTGGTGTGCAATTCAATTCGATTATCTTCCAAAAAAGCCTAATTTTGCTCGAAAAACCTATTTTTCAACCAGTTTTTCGGCCATAAGTAGTCGAAATTAAGTGCGAAATGGCTCATATCGCATATCGTTAGATGCGTCTTAAAATTATCTATCTCGTGGTGTGCAATTCAATTCGATTATCTTCCGAAAAAGCCTAATTTTGCCCGAAAAACCTATTTTTCAACCAGTTTTTCGGCCATAAGTAGTCGAAATTAAGTGCGAAATGGCTCATATCGCATATCGTTAGATGCGTCTTAAAATTATCTATCTCGTGGTGTGCAATTCAATTCGATTATCTTCCGAAAAAGCCTAATTTTGCCCGAAAAACCTATTTTTCAACCAGTTTTTCGGCCATAAGTAGTCGAAATTAAATGCGAATCGGCTCATATCGCATATCGTTAGATGCGTCTTAAAATTATCTATCTCGTGGTGTGCAATTCAATTCGATTATCTTCCAAAAAAGCCTAATTTTGCCCGAAAAACCTATTTTTCAATCAGTTTTTCGGCCATAAGTAGTCGAAATTAAATGCGAATCGGCTCATATCGCATATCGTTAGATGCGTCTTAAAATTATCTATCTCGTGGTGTGCAATTCAATTCGATTATCTTCCAAAAAAGCCTAATTTTGCCCGAAAAACCTACTTTTCAACCAGTTTTTCGGCCATAAGTAGTCGAAATTAAATGCGAATCGGCTCATATCGCATATCGTTAGATGCGTCTTAAAATTATCTATCTCGTGGTGTGCAATTCAATTCGATTATCTTCCAAAAAAGCCTAATTTTGCCCGAAAAACCTATTTTTCAACCAGTTTTTCGGCCATAAGTAGTCGAAATTAAATGCGAAATGGCTCATATCGCATATCGTTAGATGCGTCTTAAAATTATCTATCTCGCGGTGTGCAATTCAGTTCGATTATCTTCCAAAAAAGCCTAATTTTGCCCGAAAAACCTATTTTTCAACCAGTTTTTCGGCCATAAGTAGTCGAAATTAAATGCGAAATGGCTCATATCGCATATCGTTAGATGCGTCTTAAAATTATCTATCTCGTGGTGTGCAATTCAATTCGATTATCTTCCAAAAAAGCCTAATTTTGCCCGAAAAACCTACTTTTCAACCAGTTTTTCGGCCATAAGTAGTCGAAATTAAATGCGAAATGGCTCATATCGCATATCGTTAGATGCGTCTTAAAATTATCTATCTCGTGGTGTGCAATTCAATTCGATTATCTTCCAAAAAAGCCTAATTTTGCCCGAAAAACCTATTTTTCAACCAGTTTTTCGGCCATAAGTAGTCGAAATTAAATGCGAAATGGCTCATATCGCATATCGTTAGATGCGTCTTAAAATTATCTATCTCGCGGTGTGCAATTCAATTCGATTATCTTCCAAAAAAGCCTAATTTTGCCCGAAAAACCTATTTTTCAACCAGTTTTTCGGCCATAAGTAGTCGAAATTAAATGCGAAATGGCTCATATCGCATATCGTTAGATGCGTCTTAAAATTATCTATCTCGTGATGTGCAATTCAATTCGATTATCTTCCAAAAAAGCCTAATTTTGCCCGAAAAACCTATTTTTCAACCAGTTTTTCGGCCATAAGTAGTCGAAATTAAATGCGAATCGGCTCAAATCGCATATCGTTAGATGCGTCTTAAAATTATCTATCTCGTGGTGTGCAATTCAATTCGATTATCTTCCAAAAAAGCCTAATTTTGCCCGAAAAACCTATTTTTCAATCAGTTTTTCGGCCATAAGTAGTCGAAATTAAATGCGAATCGGCTCATATCGCATATCGTTAGATGCGTCTTAAAATTATCTATCTCGTGGTGTGCAATTCAATTCGATTATCTTCCAAAAAAGCCTAATTTTGCCCGAAAAACCTACTTTTCAACCAGTTTTTCGGCCATAAGTAGTCGAAATTAAATGCGAATCGGCTCATATCGCATATCGTTAGATGCGTCTTAAAAATATCTATCTCGTGGTGTGCAATTCAATTCGATTATCTTCCAAAAAAGCCTAATTTTGCCCGAAAAACCTATTTTTCAACCAGTTTTTCGGCCATAAGTAGTCGAAATTAAATGCGAAATGGCTCATATCGCATATCGTTAGATGCGTCTTAAAATTATCTATCTCGCGGTGTGCAATTCAGTTCGATTATCTTCCAAAAAAGCCTAATTTTGCCCGAAAAACCTATTTTTCAACCAGTTTTTCGGCCATAAGTAGTCGAAATTAAATGCGAAATGGCTCATATCGCATATCGTTAGATGCGTCTTAAAATTATCTATCTCGTGGTGTGCAATTCAATTCGATTATCTTCCAAAAAAGCCTAATTTTGCCCGAAAAACCTACTTTTCAACCAGTTTTTCGGCCATAAGTAGTCGAAATTAAATGCGAAATGGCTCATATCGCATATCGTTAGATGCGTCTTAAAATTATCTATCTCGTGGTGTGCAATTCAATTCGATTATCTTCCAAAAAAGCCTAATTTTGCCCGAAAAACCTATTTTTCAACCAGTTTTTCGGCCATAAGTAGTCGAAATTAAATGCGAAATGGCTCATATCGCATATCGTTAGATGCGTCTTAAAATTATCTATCTCGCGGTGTGCAATTCAATTCGATTATCTTCCAAAAAAGCCTAATTTTGCCCGAAAAACCTATTTTTCAACCAGTTTTTCGGCCATAAGTAGTCGAAATTAAATGCGAAATGGCTCATATCGCATATCGTTAGATGCGTCTTAAAATTATCTATCTCGTGATGTGCAATTCAATTCGATTATCTTCCAAAAAAGCCTAATTTTGCCCGAAAAACCTATTTTTCAACCAGTTTTTCGGCCATAAGTAGTCGAAATTAAATGCGAATCGGCTCAAATCGCATATCGTTAGATGCGTCTTAAAATTATCTATCTCGTGGTGTGCAATTCAATTCGATTATCTTACAAAAAAACCTAATTTTGCCCGAAAAACCTACTTTTCAACCAGTTTTTCGGCCATAAGTAGTCGAAATTAAATGCGAAATGGCTCATATCGCATATCGTTAGATGCGTCTTAAAATTATCTATCTCGTGGTGTGCAATTCAATTCGATTATCTTCCAAAAAAACCTAATTTTGCCCGAAAAACCTACTTTTCAACCAGTTTTTCGGCCATAAGTAGTCGAAATTAAATGCGAAATGGCTCATATCGCATATCGTTAGATGCGTCTTAAAATTATCTATCTCGTGGTGTGCAATTCAATTCGATTATGTTCCAAAAAAGCCTAATTTTGCCCGAAAAACCTATTTTTCAACCAGTTTTTCGACCATAAGTAGTCGAAATTAAGTGCGAAATGGCTCATATCGCATATCGTTAGATGCGTCTTAAAATTATCTATCTCGTGGTGTGCAATTCAATTCGATTATCTTCCGAAAAAGCCTAATTTTGCCCGGAGAACTTGTCCAAAAATCGTCGATAAACCCAAGTCATTTTTAGACAAAGTCCAAAAATCGTCGTTAAACTCGAGTCATTTTTAGACAATGTCCAAAAATCGTCGATAAATCAGATTCATTCACACACACAGACCCACACAGACAGATCCACACAGGCACAGACCCACACAGACACAGACCCACACAGACACAGACCCACACAGACACAGACCCACATAGACACAGACCCACACAGACACAGACCCACACAGACACAGACCCACACAGACACAGACCCACACAGACACAGACCCGCACAGACACAGACCCACACAGACACAGACCCACACAGACACAGACCCACACAGACACAGACCCACACAGACACAGACCCACACAGACACAGACCAACACAGACACAGACCCACACATAAACAGACCCACACAGACACAGACCACCTAAGTCACAGACCCACACAGACACAGACCCACACAGACACAGACCCACACAGACACAGACCCACACAGACACAGACCCACAGACCCACACAGACACTGACCCACACAGACACTGACCCACACAGACACTGACCCACACAGACACTGACCCACACACACCGACCTACACACAGACATTGTCCAAAAATCGTCGTCAAACCAGAGTTAATTTTAGACATTGTCTAAAAATCGTCGTCAACTCCGAGTTAATTTTAGACATTGTCCAAAAATCGTTGATAAACCTGACTGATTTTTAGACATTGTCCAAAAATCGTCGTCAAACCTGAGTGATTTTTAGACATTGTCCAAAAATCGTCGTCAATCCTGTTTAAATTTTAGACATTGTCCAAAAATCGTCAATAAACCTGAGTGATTTTTAGACATTGTCCAAAAATCGTCGTCAAACCTGAGTAAATTTTAGATATTGTCCAAAAATCGTCGTTAAACCTGAGTGATTTTTAGACATTGTCCAAAAATCGTCTTCAAACCTGAGTAAATTTTAGACATTGTCCAAAAATCGTCGATAAACCTGAGTGATTTTTTGACATTGTCCAAAAATCGTCGTCAAACCTGAGTGATTTTTAGACATTGTCCAAAAATCGTCGTCAATCCTGAGTAAATTTTAGACATTGTCCAAAAATCGTCGATAAACTTGAGTCAATTTTAGACATTGTCCAAAAATCGTCGTCAAACCTGAGAAAATTTTAGACATTGTCTAAAAATCGCGTTTAACCTGAATGATTTTCAGACATTCTCCAAAAATCGTCGTCAAACCTGAGTAAATTTTAGACATTGTCCAAAAATCGTCGTCAAACCTGAGTGATTTTTAGACATTGTCCAAAAATCGTCGTCAATCCTGAGTAAATTTTAGACATTGTCCAAAAATCGTTGATAAACCTGAGTGATTTTTAGACATTGTCCAAAAATCGTCGTCAAACCTGAATGATTTTTAGACGTTGTCCAAAAATCGTCGTCAAACCTGAGTGATTTTTAGACATTGTCCAAATTACGTCGTCAAACCTGAGTGATTTTTAGACATTGTCCAAAAATCGTCGTCAATCATGTTTAAATTTTAGACATTGTCCAAAAATCGTCAATAAACCTGAGTGATTTTTAGACATTGTCCAAAAATCGTCGTCAAACCTGAGTGATTTTTAGACATTGTCCAAAAATCGTCGTCAATCCTGTTTAAATTTTAGACATTGTACAAAAATCGTCAATAAACCTGAGTGATTTTTAGACATTGTCCAAAAATCGTCGTCAAACCTGAGTAAATTTTAGAATTGTCCAAAAATCGTCTATAAACCTGAGTGATTTTTAGACATTGTCCAAAAATCGTCGTCAAACCTGAGTGATTTTTAGACATTGTCCAAAAATCGTCGTCAAACCTGAGAAAATTTTAGACATTGTCCAAAAATCGTCGATAAACCTGAGTGATTTTTAGACATTGTCCAAAAATCGTCGTCAAACCTGAGTCAATTTTAGACATTGTCCAAAAATCGTCGATAAACCTGAGTGATTTTTAGACATTGTACAAAAATCGTCGTCAAACCTGAGTGATTTTTAGACATTTTCCAAAAATCGTCGTCAAACCTGAGAAAATTTTAGACATTGTCCAAAAATCGTCGATAAACCTGAGTGATTTTTAGACATTGTCCAAAAATCGTCGTCAAACCTGAGTCAATTTTAGACATTGTCCAAAAATCGTCGTCAATCCAGTTTAAATTTTAGACATTGTCCAAAAATCGTCGTCAAACCTGAGTATTTTTTAGACTTTGTCCAAAAATCGTCGATAAACCTGAGTGATTTTTAGACATTGTCCAAAAATCTTCGCCATTCCTGAGTAAATTTTAGACATTGTCCAAAAATCGTCGATAAACCTGAGTGATTTTTAGACATTGTCCAAAAATCTTCGCCATACCTGAGTAAATTTTAGACATTGTCCAAAAATCGTCGTCAAACCTGAGTAAATTTTAGACATTGTCCAAAAATCGTCGTCAAACCTGAGTGATTTTTAGACATTGTCCAAAAATCGTCTCCAAACCTGAGTGATTTTTAGACATTGTCCAAAAATCGTCGATAAACCTGAGTGATTTTTAGACATTGTCCAAAAATCTTCGCCATTCCTGAGTAAATTTTAGACATTGTCCAAATATCGTCGATAAACCTGAGTGATTTTTAGACATTGTCCAAAAATCTTCGCCATACCTGAGTAAATTTTAGACATTGTCCAAATATCGTCGATAAACCTGAGTGATTTTTAGACATTGTCCAAAAATCGTCGTCAAACGTGAATCAATTTTAGACATTGTCCAAAAATCGTCGTCAAACCTGAGTCAATTTTAGACATTGTCCAAAAATCTTCGCCATACCTGAGTAAATTTTAGACATTGT
The DNA here is from genome assembly GCA_034766995.1 of Acanthacorydalis orientalis. Classification (NCBI taxonomy): domain Eukaryota; kingdom Metazoa; phylum Arthropoda; class Insecta; order Megaloptera; family Corydalidae; genus Acanthacorydalis; species Acanthacorydalis orientalis. The sequence continues at coordinate 2,784,118 of CM068314.1, forward strand.
CCAAAAATCGTCGTCAAACTTGAGTAATTTTTAGACTTTGTCCAAAAATCGTCGATAAACCTGAGTGATCACACACAGACACACTCACAGCCCACACACAGACCCGTTTAACCCGGTTTGACGACGATTTTTTGACAATGTCTAAAAATCACTCAGGTTTATCGACGATTTTTGGACAATGTCTAAAATTGACTCAGGTTTGACGACGATTTTTGGACAATGTCTAAATATCACTCAGGTTTGACGACGATTTTTCGACAATGTACAAAATTTACTCATGTTTGACGACGATTTTTGGACAATGTCTAAAAATCACTCAGGTTTGACGACGATTTTTGGACAATGTCTAAAAATCACTCAGGTTTATCGTCGATTTTTGGACAATGTCTAAAATTTACTCAGGATTGACGACGATTTTTGGACAAAGTCTAAAAATTACTCAGGTTTGACGACGATTTTTGGACAATGTCTAAAATTTACTCAGGTATGGCGAAGATTTTTGGACAATGTCTAAAATTTACTCAGGATTGACGACGATTTTTGGACAATGTCTAAAATTCACTCAGGTTTGACGACGATTTTTGGACAATGTCTAAAATTTACTCAGGAATGGCGAAGATTTTTGGACAATGTCTAAAAATCACTCAGGTTTATCGACGATTTTTGGACAATGTCTAAAAATCACTCAGGTTTGGAGACGATTTTTGGACAATGTCTAAAATTTAAACTGGATTGACAACGATTTTTGGACAATGTCTAAAATTGACTCAGGTTTCACGACGATTTTTGGACAATGTCTAATAATCACTCAGGTTTGACGACGATTTTTGGACAATGTCTAAAAATCACTCAAGTTTATCGACGATTTTTGGACAATGTCTAAAAATCACTCAGGTTTGACGACGATTTTTGGACAATGTCTAAAAATCACTCAGGTTTATCGACGATTTTTGGACAATGTCTAAAATTGACTCAGGTTTGACGACGATTTTTGGACAATGTCTAAAATTTACTCAGGTATGGCGAAGATTTTTGGACAATGTCTAAAATTGACTCAGGTTTGACGACGATTTTTGGACAAAGTCTAAAAAATACTCAGGTTTGACGACGATTTTTGGACAATGTCTAAAATTTACTCAAGTATGGCGAATATTTTTGGACAATGTCTAAAAATTGACTCAGGTTTGACGACGATTTTTGGACAATGTCTAAAATTGACTCAGGTTTGACGACGATTTTTGAACAATGTCTAAAAATCACTCAGGTTTGGAGACGATTTTTGGACAATGTCTAAAATTTAAACTGGATTGACGACGATTTTTGGACAATGTCTAAATATCACTCAGGTTTGACGACGATTTTTCGACAATGTATAAAATTTACTCATGTTTGACGACGATTTTTGGACAATGTCTAAAAATCACTCAGGTTTGTCGACGATTTTTGGACAATGTCTAAAAATCACTCAGGTTTATCGTCGATTTTTGGACAATGTCTAAAATTTACTCAGGATTGACGACGATTTTTGGACAAAGTCTAAAAATTACACAGGTTTGACGACGATTTTTGGACAATGTCTAAAAATCACTCAGGTTTATCGTCGATTTTTGGACAATGTCTAAAATTTACTCAGGATTGACGACGATTTTTGGACAAAGTCTAAAATTTACTCAGGTATGGCGAAGATTTTTGGACAATGTCTAAAATTCACTCAGGTTTGACGACGATTTTTGGACAATAGCTAAAATATACTCAGGAATGGCGAAGATTTTTGGACAATGTCTAAAAATCACTCAGGTTTATCGACGATTTTTGGACAAAGTCTAAAAATTACTCAGGTTTGACGACGATTTTTCGACATTGTACAAAATTTACTCATGTTTGTCGACGATTTTTGGACAATGTCTAAAAATCACTCAGGTTTATCGACGATTATTGGACAATGTCTAAAATTTACTCAGGTATGACGACGATTTTTGGACAATGTCTAAAATTGACTCAGGTTTGACGTCGATTTTTGGACAATGTCTAAAAATCACTCAGGTTTATCGACGATTATGGGACAATGTCTAAAATTTACTCAGGATTGACGACGATTTTTGGACAAAGTCTAAAATTTACTCAGGTTTGGCGAAGTTTTTTGGACAATGTCTAAAAATCACTCAGGTTTATCGACGATTTTTGGACAATGTCTAAAATTTACTCAGGATTGACGACGATTTTTGGACAATGTCTAAAAATCACTCAGGTTTGACGACGTTTTTTGGACAATGTCTAAAATTCACTCAGGTTTGACGACGATTTTTGGACAAAGTCTAAAAATTACTCAGGTTTGACGACGATTTTTGGACACAGTCTAAAAATTACTCAGGTTTGACGACGATTTTTGGACAATGTCTAAAAATTACTCAGGTTTGACGACGATTTTTGGACAATGTCTAAAAATCACTCAGGTTTGACGACGATTTTTGGACAATGTCTAAAAATCACTCAGGTTTATCGTCGATTTTTGGACAATGTCTAAAATTTACTCAGGATTGACGACGAATTTTGGACAAAGTCTAAAATTTACTCAGGTATGGCGACGATTTTTGGAGAATGTCTAAAATTTACTCAGGATTGACGACGATTTTTGGACAAAGTCTAAAAATTACTCAGGTTTGACGACGATTTTTGGACAATGTCTAAAATTTACTCAGGTATGGCGAAGATTTTTGGACAATGTCTAAAAATCACTCAGGTTTATCGACGATTTTTGGACAATGTCTAAAATTTACTCAGGTATGGCGAAGATTTTTGGACAATGTCTAAAATTGACTCAGGTTTGACGACGATTTTTGGACAATGTCTAAAAATCACTCAGGTTTATCGACGATTTTTGGACAATGTCTAAAATTTACTCAGGTTTGACGACGATTTTTGGACAATGTCTAAAATTTACTCAGGAATGGCGAAGATTTTTGGACAATGTCTAAAAATCACTCAGGTTTATCGACGATTTTTGGACAAAGTCTAAAAATTACTCAGGTTTGACGACGATTTTGGACAATGTCTAAAAATCACTCAGGTTTATCGACGATTTTTGGACAATGTCTAAAAATTACTCAGGTTTGACGACGATTTTGGACAATGTCTAAATATCACTCAGGTTTGACGACGATTTTTCGACAATGTACAAAATTTACTCGTTTGACGACGATTTTTGGACAATGTCTAAAAATCACTCATGTTTAACGACGATTTTTGGACAATTTCTAAAATTTACTCAAGTATGACGACGATTTTTGGACTAGTTTGTGTGGGTCTGTGTGTGTGGGTCTGTCGGTGAGTGTGGGTCTGGGTGTGGGTTTGTGTGTGTGGGTCTGTGTGTGTGGGTCTGTGTGTGTGGGTCTGTGAGTTGGTCTGTGTGGCTGGGTGTGGGTCTGTGTGTGTGGGTCTGTGTGCGTGGGTCTGTGTGCGTGGGTCTGTGTGTGTAAGTCTGTGTGTGTGGGTGTGTGGGTGTGGGTCTGTGTGCGTGGGTCTGTGTGCGTGGGTCTGTGTGCGTGGGTCTGTGTGCGTGGGTCTGTGTGCGTGGGTCTGTGTGCGTGGGTCTGTGTGCGTGGGTCTGTGTGCGTGGGTCTGTGTGCGTGAGTCTGTGTGTGGGTCTGTGTGTGGTAAAATAATATCAAATATGTATACAAACCTACAAACAGGCAAAAACTTACTTGCCAGTCATACATTCCAAGCATTCTAAAATTCTATAGTTATTTTTAATATTTATTATATATAATACATAGAGTACTGCATATAATTCATAAGTACCTACAATGCAAATCATATGAAAACTTCAATATTAAAAAAAAACCTCAGTTCTATAACATGCGTTATTACATAAGTAATTCATTCGGCTTCTGCATCATAAAAGTTGTCCGTATTTAAATAATATTCTTTTTATAACTTTATCCGTAAGCACCTAAGTAATAATAATTTTTTCTACCCTGAAAATAAACACATTTACTTAAGAAGAATTTATGTAAAAATTTAATGATAAAGATGATGCCGTGGTGTCAATTTGCGGAAATAAAATCATTTGTAAAAATAAAGAATTCATGTTTCTCTTTAAATCGAACACATCTTGTATGCAACACAATAAATACAGTTATCTTTTCTCAGTCGTCAAGTCTACTGCATTTAAAGCTTAAACTTTTACATACCATTGATCTTGTTAATATACTTTCCTGGCGGTCTTCCTCATTTTGAGTTTTTCTCTTCTACGACAAATTTTGTTACTAACTTTAAAAAAATTCAATTATCTAAAAATGCCTACGAATAGAACATATAATGAAATTAGTCGGAGAAAATACAAACTTGAATGATCTCAACTTCATTACGCATTAAAATGTTTAAATAAAATTATTTAAAGAATCTCATTTTCATTCGTAGCTAGCCGACAATTACTTCAAACCTTTTATTCGATTTCGAAAGACCTGCTTGTTTCTGTTGTGGTTTTTATAAAAAAAAGCCCGGTATTAAGAAAAACCTCTGAAAAATAATTAATTAAGTGATATAATAAATTTGACTTTAGTTTTTCACAAATTTCCTCAATATATTGTTCATATTACGAATTTCGATTTTCCTATAATTAACCAATATTTTCATTTTGTCAACAATCGCTGCTTCATTAATTGACTATTCATTATGTAAATTCGCTAGTTTCTTTTGTTTATATTGTTTTTTTCAAAATTGACATTGCCATTACTGTCTTAAATTTTTTCGTGCTCTGTTATAATATATATATATATATTCGTACTGTACGTTTGCAGGAATGAATTAGTACATAACCTCAAATTTCACATTGGTTCTGTGCAAACTGTCAGTCTGTTTGAAACAATCGAATTACTGATCATGAAGTATTATAGACCAGTGGTATTAGAACAAAATAAAAGGCAATTGAGAGAGCTCTTTATCAACAAATTCATTACCAGAGATATCACTACAGTACAAGATTAAAGATTGATAAATGAACTGCATTATTTTAAACATAGCTTGATTAGGATATATACATACATATATATATATATATATATATATATATATATATATATATATATATATATATACATATCCCACAGCACAAATCTCTTAGATTGACAATGCAGCTCAGCGGTGCAGAGGAGTAGCGGTGCAACGTTTCGTTATACGTTCAGCTGTATAAATCCAATTCACTCTGCCGTGCGTAAAGAAGTTTTACTTCAAAGTACATGATTTTTTAAATGCTTTCATGTCGAAGCCTAAATTTAATCATGCTATACAAAATATTAGGGGATATTTCGAGGTTTGAAATGTATTCCATTTTTTCTAAAACATTATCTTTGTATAAAATAAGTATCGAATTAGTTTATAGACCAAATATTATATATATATATATATATATATATATATATATATATATATGTGTACGTGTGTGTGTTCATTATTTATGATACGAAGCAGTAAAAAACATCACCAACTACTTTTATTAAAACTTTGACCTTGTGAATATGGAGGAGTTATCTAGCTTCCATTCGTACGCATATAAAATGCAAGCTTGTATTTTAATATTCAACGTCACGAGTTCAACTATATAATCGCAGAAAAAATAAACAATGCATAACAGAGATTTGAGGTCTCTGTTGAGATCTGAGACCATGTAATATACATGCTCTAAGGTCGTGATAACGCGACACAGGTGATCACAACGCATGCGTCCGTGTATGTTTTCGCGAGAATTTACTAGCGTTCGCGTGCTGTTTGGCATTTAATTTGCAACTGTCAGAAATGTCTGCATGCAACGGTGGCATTCCATCCGAAGCTATCGAGACGTTCTTCAATACAATACAATGCCCGTTCCCTGACCTGGAAAACGATAAAATTGATACTGTGCAGTTTCTGGAAGCTGCACGCGGTGTTGTCGACTTAATAGGTGAGTTCCGAGAAAAATTACATTTCTAGTAGTCGCACGCTTCTTAGTGTCAGTGATCGTTATCGGCGGACATAAATTGATTGACATTGAAGTTGGTAGTGAGGAACGGATATTAATTCGATTACCTGAACAGTTACAGTGTATAATTAATATTATACTCAAATGAACATAATTACGAAACAGAAAACACAACTAACTCCCCATTGATTTTTCGGTATCTTACTACCAATTTTACATAATTGATTAATGTAATCGATGTTGCGACATTGTAAATAATGAATTCGCATATGAATTATTAATTAAAATTATACATTAATTTACATATGTATATATATATATATATATATATATATATATATATATATATATATATATATATATATATATATATATACATATTCAAAGATATTGCTAATCGAATTAACATATTCGTTAAATATCAAGATAGCTGTTCCTCCTGATAAACATATTTTCAGTGCCGGCCTACTAGAAAACAATATTTAAATAAAATGACATCTTTATAAATATTATCAATGTATCTTCTAATCCAGATAACTTAATCGGCTCTCTTGTTTATTAAATATATATAAATATTTCGTTGTTTTCAGTAATAGTTTTAATATATTCGTTTAAAACGAGATGAAGCATATTTTTAAACAACTCTACGATATGCATAACCTCACTTTTCATCGTGAGCGTAGATCATGTAGATTAAAATAAAATCGTATGTTCTGAGACGTGAATTAATAGATTTTAAGTGATTTTCTAATCAAAAAAACAATAAACTAAATATCTTCTATAAATAAATTCTTTTTTTGTTACACAAACCGCAAATAAATTCTGATAAGAAATGTTCAATAAATTATTATTAGGTATGCGTATTTCGATGGCGATGCAACACTCTCGTCAGAGCCCTGAGATGTAGGAAAAGTCCAACTCTTGAAAGTGTTTCTCTCTCTCTGTGTATAGTAACAGAAATAGGCATACATATTCAGTACATTTCAAATAAAATCGTTTTTTCTGAACAGAAGATAGTGCAACAGTAATATGAAAAGTAAGCTGAGAGAAAGAGCGAACTGTTGAAGATGCGTTTTACATTCAAATCAAAATTTATTGTTTATATAGTCATACATGTCGAAAACCTTATTCTAGGATATTGTTGTTACATTGCACTTTTTTGCGGTGCTTGTATCGTTACTGGCAGACTAACCGCGTTTATAAATTGATCGTATTTTAAAGTTTTTGAAATTTTTCATTGCTGTCGTGGCCGGGGATTTTTTTTGCAAAACACGGCATGGAAATTTGAAAATACGTCAAAGAAAGGAACACATTTATATACATACACAAACACACACACATAGTGTATATATATATATATATATATATATATATATATATATATATATATATATGTATGTATGTATAATGTGTGTTTTACATTCGTGTGTTTATGTATTTAAAAGATAAATAGATTTTTGTTAGAAAATAGTGTGTGTGCATGTGTAACAAAATACAGTTAACAACGATGCAATACTGTGAAAAAATTACATGTGTATTATATACATGTTATGAAGTGTCCTCAGGTATATCATTGTAGTTGCCTGTATTTTAATTTCAATTCCTTGCATTTATATATGCCCCCCTCCCCGCACCATTTACGTGTAATTGTGATGACTGGCCATTGTTTTGTTAATAAATGTTTTCAAATAAATAGATAAGTTGAAATTAAAGATAAAAGAAAAATACATTTTTAGATTAAAAACATGCTTTCTGAAAAAAAATATTTCTTTAAAAAACTCACGCGCGCCTTTCTCTAACATATCATCAAAAGTTCGCTCTTTCTTTCTAATTATTTTTCATATTACTATTGCTGCGATCCAGTCAATTGTTTGAAATGTACTGAATGCAATATTCCTATTTCAATTACTTTTGTATTTCTATATATGCTAAAGATATTCTGTATTATGTTTTAAACAATTTATGAAACACTTACTAAAGCAGAAACCTTTTAAAAGCATTGCTTATAATTTCATGGTTTTTTCTAATAAAAGAATAAGTTTTTGGAAAACTTCTGTAATTCGATTGATGTACTTTTGTAAATAGTTCGACGTTGCTTGAATATTTTCGTGAAAGAGGATTGTTTACGATTTAATTAATATGCGTTATATATGGTGTGTGTGTATATATATATATATACTCAAATATATTTGTTTCGTTCGGTAACATGTACATGCTGATAATTAATAAGAGGGCGAGTGCAGCGAACTTGAGGGTTAACGAGCGAAGCGAGTAGAGCGGAGCCCCTAGTATATTATATATATATATATATATATATATATATATATATATATATATATATATATATATATATATGATATACTAGGGGCTCCGCTCTCTACTCGCTTCGCTCGTTAACCCTCAAGTTCGCTGCACTCGCCCTCTTATTAATTATCAGCATGTACATGTAACCGAATGAAACAAATATATTTGAGTATCGTAGAAGCCTTGTCCCAAATAAATAAGTCGACGTCATGGATTTTTTATTTTTAAATATTAGGGTGTGCTAGCGCGCGTTGAAAACGCGTGTCCCTGTTTTAAGTGCGAGGTACGAGGACCATTTAACTTGAGTTAGGAAACAATTGCTCAATCCGGAGAGAGGAGAGCGAAAAGGACAATTCGAGCGTCGTTGATTTTGTGACCGTATATATATATATATATATAGAGAGAGAGAAAAGAGATAAACATATCTAAGTATCATAGAAACCTTGTTTTAAAAAATAAGTCTACGTCATGGAATTTATATATATATATATATATATATATATATATATATATATATATATATATATATATATATATATAAGCTGACCTAACTGCCAACTGCAACTACATTTTTACATTCCTGATAATGAAAGAGTAAATTTTAAAATAAAGAACTCATTGTGAAATTGAATTTATCAAGTGTCAGAACAGTCTTCTTAATTGTGTTCTCCAGTTAACTGAATAGTAAATTAATTTTAAATGCAATAAAGGATTATCGAACTTTTTCTTATACTCGGATATATGTATCGTGTTTTTCAAATTGGCATTATTTACAGATAGGTTTGGCAAAGTTTTTTCGCCAGTAAAATACGATATGAACGGTAACATAGAGGTACGTACGATACGATCAATTTTAAACAAAGGACTAAGAATGTTAAGGAAATGTCGAGAGACAGAAATGGTTCTCTGCATATATATTGAGCACATGTTTTTATACTGTCACACTCCCTTACAAAACCATGCTAAAGATACTGTAATCTGGCCACCTGCCATTTTATTATTTCAAAATATTTTTGATTGTTTAAAAAATAGTATTTTGGTAAACTTTTTTTCAGTGTTGACTTTATGTTCTGGATGCAAAAAATCTTTTTACAAAAATCATTTCATAAACAAGTTTAATTTAATTGTAAAAGTTATGTTATTTTAACATTAATGTAAGTTCTTTCACATAATGAAATCTTTTTACTTATTATAATTTTTAAAAAGATTTTTTTCACGATATTGTAAAAAATAACATCATTAGCAAATAAATAAGTAATACATATATTAAATATTAGTTATAAAAAGTCTAAAGAATTTGTATGTTAGCTAGAAACATCTATGCCATTATAGGGTATTTGCCATAGTACACTGGCTAATATTCGCCATTTTAAAATTGACAGTTTGTTAGAGGTTTGTGAGACTTTCTCTATATTCTTAGTTCTTTGATTTGAAATAACTTACCAGATATTCGGAGCACCTGGATTACACTGACGTTGTCGTTTCTAGAAACTTAGCCGGAAGTACAATGAAGATCCAGAGACATACAAGTATCTTCAGACGATGATCTTGAACGAGAAAGATCAAGGTCTTGACACTGCGACAGACGCCCTCATGTGGTTACGGAGGTAATAACGAACGACCGAATACGTGAATGATAATGATCGTTTGATTTTTTCCAGAGCTTTACAGTTTGTCCATCGGTTCTTCGACTGCATCATTCAAGATGGACGGAACGATTTGAGAACCGAAGACCTAGCGGTTTTCTTAAAAGTTTCATATATGGAGACGCTGCAGCGATATCACGGATGGATGGCGCAACAACTTTTTAACGTATGTTGCTGAGATAGATGCATTTTTTTTTTCATAACTGTGTTTTGATTTTCAGCTGTTATCTCGAATGTGCCCGAACAGAGCACAATTGTTTCTTACTATGTCTCTCGGAAAAGATCATCGCGATGATTACGTCTTAAGAGATATAACCGTTTTCAACGACCGACTGAACACGTGTATCCAAGAGTTGGTCGTGTTTTATGCCGCAAACGGATTGGAAAATCATCAAAGGGTCTAGATATAATAAATCTATAAGATTCGATTTAATGAGACTGGTTTTTAACTTAATTTTTTTATTGAATTTACAACAAATCTACTTCATACGAAAACAGCTCAGAACCGTATTGATCTCCGATCACGAACAGCAGATTCTAAACGATCAGAGATTTTACGAGCGATAGACGACGGGTCGGATCGTCGTATCAGTTCTGTTTAGAACCGTTGTACGATTTCTTCGAGATGAGTTCGCTTTTAAAGGTCGATGTGAGCTTTTGAAAACGTAATATTAATTATACCGAACCGTATATATTTAGATCGCACAAAATAAAAGCTAGCTTACTGTCGCGTTTCGTTTTTCTTTTGCGACTTCACGATATGATCCTGAGCTGTTTTGCATCTATTCGGGGTATTTATTTATTTAGCTCTGCTCGACAGTACAAGGTTTTTTTAAAACGATTTAATAAATGGGAAGAAGTAGTACGTGAACCGAAGAAACAGACTGTGATCGAATCAGTGAGGAGGAAGAGGGAGAGAGAAAAAGCAAACAGTCTTTTTTTATATTTTTAGATAGAAGAATAATAATACTCATATCACAACTTTACCACAAAATATATTTATATCAATTGTGAACATTCACAAATTTTATTAAAAAAAATATATTAGAATATTTCAAATAAAACGTTTTTATTACAGATCATTTGTTTTGTTAATCATGTACCTTAATATCAAATATTCCTTTTTTATAAAAACCTGTAAAATCTATTAGTACTGGATACTTGGATGTTTCATTATTAAATTTAAATATATATATATATATATATATATATATATATATATATATATATATATATTTATTCAGTTATTAATCATTCTCACCTAACAAAGGCCATTTATACCTGTGATCATGCTAATACATTGTCCTATCAGTCTTTAATTTACTATACACAAATTGCAACCAATGAAAATACAAAATGGGTAAACTTTACATATATAAATAAAGGCATATCACAAAAATAGCCTTTAAAAACAAAATATATTGAAATAACCTTAAACCATAAATAAAAAAACTAATTTTTACAATCTAAATGAAGTGTTATAAAGTAATATGTGTAAGCACCTTAACTACTTCATGGATCTTCAGCATCTACTTAAGGATTTCATTTATGCCAAAATTAGCTGCGACACTTAGCTGATCCAAAAGGATGAAGACTGACAAAACAATATATTTTCACTTAACCCCACTAATGAAGGGTGTAAAACAATATAAAATCAATAAATAAACCTTTAAGTTACAATATTCAATAAAAAAATTAATGTTAACATGGTAACTGCATTCTGAATCACAGCAAAAGATAAAAGTATGTCACGTCAATCAAAAAAGTTGCTCTGAACATTTAAATAAATAAAATATAAAGTATTTCTAAACTAAACAATGAATTAATGTATTTAAATCATCTTAATCTCACACTAAGTTAATATCTTCATGATTTTACAACTATATATTATATTCACTTTGTGTAAAATATTCTAAATATATAATTCAGATTCCAGTTATAAAAATAAATATAATTACTAGAACAATCGATGTCTATATTCTAGATATATTCGCACATATATACATTTACAAAACAGATTTAATATTAAAATATTTAATTAATTATTAGAAGTTAAACTATATATATATATATATATATATATATATATATATATATATATATATATATATATATATATATATATATATATATATAAAAACACTGTCCTACATTTACCAATATCACAATTACTAGGTAGGAACACCATAAAGAATGAAATTATTTTACATACAGTTTTGGATGAAGGAAACACAGACGGAAGCCACGATTTTCATAGCTCGATACCTGCGGATTTTGCTCTTCTGTGGAATCGTAAAGCATGCTCATACAAACAAGATTTAGCAAACGTTCAACATCGGTGTCATGTGCACGTTCCATGAACACTTTACAAATGGTCTGTATGTACCAAGAACCTCGTGATGGTGAACGATGAGCAACATACCCTGAAAACCATCACAATTTAATGACTATCAAAGTGTCAAATATTACATACGCAAAGTATAATAGATGTAACATATAATATATAGACATAATTTTACTTCAATAATTCCAAACAGAAGATTTAGCAGAAATGTAAATATTTTTCTCATACATTCTTTAGTGTAAATATGTCTAAAAAGGATGGATATATGAAATATCATAATATTAAAAACATCAGAAATTTATGAAAAACACACGATAGATACGGATAAATTAAATATATTTTAATATGTTAGAATAGATACAAAATATAACTCTATCAGAAAAAAATATATATTGTCCTGTTGAGCGAGATGGAGATTTGACATTTCTTTTAAAATCAACTCTTGCTCTCTGTCTCGCGTAAAAATTTATACTTGAAATTTGCATTTGTTCATGCTTTTTGTTAATAGATATTTATACTGACATTACATTATAAATTGATGAAACTATATTTAGTAACTAGCATATAACCCATCAAAATTGACGGGAAAATAGAAAGAAAAAACTATTTACTGGTTTTTTCAACATAATATATTTAAACATAAAAAATATTTAAGAATAAAACTTAATGAATTAAACTTGAAACCTATGAGCTGACAAATCTCGTCACAATGGTCTTTGGCCTGCTGACAAAGTGACGAGAAATGTGGGTTTTTATTATATAGAGAAAATAGAATAGAATGATAGATAAATATAAAACTATAAAACCTTTACGATTCATTTTTCTTTTTATATTTAATGACAATCGTTTACACCTTCACAATGAATTATTTTCTCACCACACAAGTTACAAAAGAAATTTTCTTTTTGATTAAAATTGTTGAATAAATTATTACTGATTATTTTTAATTCTTGCTCCTGAGTTATGAGGATTATGGGCTCACCATCAAAATGGACATAAACATCAACCAAAAATGATTAATAATGATTTACTGAAGAACTTTAATTGGAAAAAAATTCTGCGGTTTTTGAGATGAGAAAATAATTAATTTGTGAAAACTGTTTAGTCATAGAATTGGAACTATTTTGTAATGTTTTACATTCTAAATGGAATACACAAAACAAAATATGACACTATTTTGATTTTTTACTTGGAAAAAAATACGTGAACCTGTATATACGAATTATAAGTCTATATATAAAATATCTATTGAGCAAGTAAATATATGACAAACAGGGATCGAGACAAGCTGCCATATTGATTTTGAGAGATACATGTACACTTTACCTGGTATCGTAGCATGTCCGATCAGCATATCACTTCCTACCGGAACTGATGTGAAACATTTAGCCGTTAATCCACCGTCAACTTCGACAGGTTCGCATGCTTTTTGTTTCGAAGTCCACCAGTCGCGTTTATCCCCTCTGATACAAATAAAACTTAATTACAAACACATGCGTACACTTTATAGAAATGAATTGTTTTCATTTCACAAATATAAGTTTCTTTGATCAAAAATCTAAGTAAACTTAGTCAGAATCAGAACTGAATTTTGACACATGTACAATTCAATTTAGTGAATAGTTTACTGGGTAATTTTGAACAATGTAATTACCTGCAACACTGATACAGGAACACCTTTGGTTTTCCACTAAGATAGATACAATTTTTTGCGTTGAACTGATTTATTATCCACGTTATTGACAATGGTTTTCCATTCGACGAATAAACATGACTTGATTCAACTGCTTTGCCACTTCCACCGTGTGACATAATAATAACAAAACAGCAATCGGTTTGTTTCAATGATAGATTGTCGAGACCCGTGAACGCTATTATTTTCTTCTTCATTTTCTAAAAGTGTTAACATTATTATATTACAGCTGAACATTGTTCACAACTTTTTCCAACACGAACAAAACACAACGTGACCACTCGTAATCAGTTATAAATATTCGAATGTGATTGGTGGAAAAAGTTATGCCGTCGTCCACTAATAATGAATGGCGGTCTATTCAGACTTCAGAGTATGTAAAATACCCTCATGAAGTCAAATTCCGCGCGAATTCATTGATTTTTTCAAAAAATGTTAGTAATTAATGCTGCGTTGTATTGTTTTTTTACTACTTTATACTATAAATTTAAAGTTAACTCATAACTAAAAAAATAGTATAACTTGCTATAATGATTATTAATTTTATACTGTTGTAATACCATTAAAATGATAAATATTCGTGTTTAATGACGCTCTGAATATTTTTCTTATGATGGTTAGTTAAGAAACATTAGAATATATATAACTAAAATAGTTTTTGTTGACTTGATTGATATTTTCATTCAACATTTTAACACACTGACTACCATGTATTATTTCTGATAAACGGTGATGTTTCCTTGGCGGCTACGGCTATCAAATATTAAAGCCACGTATTTTTACCTCTCAGGCCATGGCTATCAAAAATGATATCTGTTACGTATATAGTTTTATGTTAAAAAAAATACAAATTAGAAAAAAAATATGTTGGCCTGTTGGTGAATATTAGAGAAAATTGGCTGGGCAGTCAATGTGTTAAAAGTTAAATGTATGTAATCTATATATGTGTATATATATATATATATATATGTATGTATAACAATATTTATGGAGATAAACAGCAAAAAGCTTTTTCTTCTATTAAAAGAGATACCTATTTTCAAACAATATATTTTTAGGGTAATGTTCATATGGGAAAATATGAAACTTGCCTTCAACTTTTCACGTTTTATGCGTCTAAGTATTACATAGTCTAAGGCGTTAGAATTATTTGAATTTGTTTCCTACCTGTGTATATGGATTTGAAGTTGTTTCTTGTCCTTCAGGTCACTATTTTTTCTTTTTCTTCCATTCTCGGTTTCGTCTTTCGACATCTGATCATATGTCTGAAAATGTCAAAAAAGACAAAACCTGTAGCAGAAGAAAAAGAAAATATGATGACCTTGAGGGTAAGAAACAAACCCCCAGTATTAGCAATTATCAGCTGATATTGAAAACAGCACAATCTATTGTATTTGGAGCTTTTAGAATGAAAATATCAGTTTATATTTATCACGTCTATGTAAGTAATTAAAGAATTTTATAAAACAATACAACAGCATTCGTAAATGAATTCTCCTCTCACTTCGTTAGTTATAAAATGTTTTCTATACCTTGGCGCTCTGAACATGATATAATTGTCATCGAAATGTATATACACAGAATCAAAAATGATCAATAATTTAATATTTTTGATTAGTTATATATATATTTTTTTTGTGGGGTAAAAGGGAATTCATTCGTGTAAGTGGATTTGACCAGTGTTAAAATAAACGACTTTCATAGGAACATTTCCTACCTTATAATTTAAATTCCTCGCATAATGTATTTCAAAACCGAGCTGAGAGAACAGGTCCTTGAGATTCCTCTCGTCGATATTTGCACCTTGCCTCACTTTCTTTCCTTTAATATAAATGTTATTTATCAACAACAACGTGCCACGATTTTTCCCGTGCATCGGGTACGGAGAAAACTCCGACTTAGGATCGTCTCGGAATTCCAACGCTGGTACAACGTGGATTTTCAACTGTTTCTTTAGTTCTATGTCCATTAATACTTCATCAATTTCAGATTTGTTATAATAATCGGGCAGTCTCGACAGATTATTGCGTCTTCCCGTGTCGAATTTCGATGTATATCCACCGTCTATGTTGGCAATGACAACTCTGTCATCGTACGACACAGATTCATTTATATTTTTTATTACCGGACTAAGATTTTCTAACAGATCCTGTCGGTGTACGAAGCCATTGATGTTGACGTCTATAGAGTCGCTGCCAGAAGCTTCAGCTCGACTAGGACGGACAGCTTTACTAATAAACAAATTAGAATCGAATCTCGACGCTTCCGGGTTCGAAACGATCATTTTATCAACGACATCGATCGTTTCTGTCGTGTCGCTTCGTCGGAATTTCAAGTTCGACCGCATTCGATTCAACTGGCCGGTCTCATACAACGCTTCCATTATTTGTACGAAAGCTGATAGTCCTTTGTCGAATAAGTGCAAGAAAATATGCGTTTTCATATCGCCGGAAGCGTTCTGAAATAAAAATCAGATGTATAGTAAACCCACATTTACATTGAAAATGTTCAATATTGATCATTATTGATTATTGCTTTGTGTTTCAATGACGATACTATTATCCTCAGAGCGGTAAAATACAGAAAAAAATATAGTTCACGGAGTGCGTGAATAATCAATTCATGACAGTTAATTATTGTTCTGATCAAAAATCAAGTCAACTTGAAACAAACGTATCGATATGTGATTCACGATTCATTTGTTTTTCTTCGATTTGTTTTCATCGTAACAATCAAAAATGATCAATAATAATTTACTGAACATTTTTGAATTTGTTTTGGGATGAATTGGAAAAAATGCCAATGTATTGAAAAACCTGATTAGATTTTTCTGTACCTTGACACACTGTGACTGATGATGTCATCATCTAAATGCACGTAGGCGACAAACAAACACGATCAATAAATATTTATCGAACATTTTCGATTATTACTTTTTTCGTGGTTTGCGGAGTGGAAAAATATCATTTGCGAAAATGAATCCAATTTGGGAAATGAATCGAGTGAAACCTTGGTTAGAAATCTAAACAAGAATAAATCGATGAAAGATTTATTGGAAATAAATTTTACATCAAGTACAAATTACAGAAATGTACAAAACATATACTTTATGTACTTAAACCTAGACGAGACAGACTGTCGATGGTCCATCTTATTATCCACAAACATGAAAATCCGTCTCTTGCGTAAAATTTTTTTTTGTTAACAGCTTAGAGTACGTAAAACAGAGTAGAGACAAGATATTGTATTTCAAATTATCTACTTATATATATATATTAACAAAACTTTTAATCTTTAATTATTACAATTAAACAAACTAGAGGCTTGCATAAGAAGTTTGAAATTTTGGAAAATTTTTGATGTCAGATTAAAGCAATTGCTGAAATTATGTACACCGATTAGCCATACAGCAGATGTGATCCTTTAATTTATTTATACCTTCACAGATTGTAAAGTTTTCAATAAAAAAAACAAAAGAGCTTGTTCAGGACATGTATTTAATGTGTACAAAATTTCAAACTTATAACATTAGCACCCACGTTAAAAAAAATTATCAAAAATCATACTACTTTCAATCAGCAAACTTATGCAAGCCCTTTAACCCTTTCGCTATGTCTGGTAAACATATGTACCACCAAATATACAGTTTTTGAAAGCCATATTGAAAGGGTTAACATAATAATGACAAATTTAACTAAAGTTTTTTTTCATTTGACAGTACTTTGCCTAAATTATTATTGAATTTCCCAAATGCACACATAAACAACATACATGATATTACAAAAATAAAACACACCAAGCACATATGGACAGGTGGGTAATATCTACCCGAGTATCAGGACTGGACACTCATGAATGACACACACGCACCTGTTGAATTATAACAATTGTAACGAAAAAAATTAACAATAAAAACCTTATTCATTAATTCTGATCTATTTTACATACTCTAAGGAGTAGTTGAACATTTGTCGTTCACCTAATACCATGTAAATATATTTTAGATTTATTTATTAATCAATCACATTCTTAAAATCACTGAATATGGCAGTTAGTCTAAAGTTACATATAACTATATTTTGTAAATAGTAAACACTTTGTAATTCACATACATATGTGACTATAAACACAATATATACAGGTGTTCCTAAAACGAGCACACGAAAGCATATAACACGACTATACTTGCAGTGATAATATGAAATACGATATTGTAATGCATTTTCGAAAAATGCTCCGTTCTCCCGTCGTGTCCTGTTTAGTAATTCAATAGTCTGACACTGCATCGCGTGCGTCTTATGTGAATAATTTCTAAAATTTTTGCAACAGCAAAGCGACTCCATGTTCAAGTGAAAGATTGACATTTGTACTATTGTATAAATTACTAATAAACCCTAACATGAAAAATTACAAAAATTGTTCACAAAAAATGCACACAAGCTACTGTTGGACTATCAAATTATTAAATAGGCTATAATGAGATAACAGCATGATATTTGAAAACACGTTTAGTAAACATTTCATATTACTTTTGCACACAAAATTATGCTATGTACTTTTGTGCACTTTTTCAACCCCTCCTGCATGAATCACGAGTCTGACTTGTAAACTGCAGAAAACACTTTATCAGTCAATCACGAGCCTGACTCATGAACTGCAAAAAAACACTATCAGTCGATCATGAGCTAGACTCGTGTAATCTTTGAATAAGATAAAATAAATACAACATTGTCCTACCCGAAGACATCCGGGTCCTACGATAAAAGAATACTTTGGAAATAAAATGAAGTTTATTCTGTTGCAAAATAAATTGTATAAGACTTTCCGTACTTCCTTTCAATTTAAATGCTATTTTTATGCATTATTTTTTTTAAAAAATACAAGCACAAGGGGTTACGAACATCCTTCTATATATACATCAACGTATTGTTCTATTGCTCTTCTTCCTTTTGGATCATTGAAGTGTCTGTTATTCGCTACTAACTTCAGCACAAGTGCTATTTGAAGTACACATTTGAGATGTTGAGTAGCTCGAGTACCTGCCCTCTTGGGAGGTGGAGTATGTGTTTTTATGGTTTTAATGAATAAAAAATGTATATTTACTTTTTTACTCATTGACTGTGTTAATTTTATCACTATTAAAAATTGTATTACATGAACAAAACAGACTCAATATTTACTAAACACGTATTACAAACGGGACAGCATAAAAGACAAAAGGCAACACAAACAATGAAAATTGAAAATAAAGGCATAAAGCTAAACATCCTTTTAACATGTAGAAGTACCATATATCTTAGCGTATAAGGTGACCTACATATGACAAGGTCGAAATTTTAAAATGAAATTTATACACTTATCATATATCGATCATATAAGATGATTCTAAATTGATCACCTCTTTCACATGTTATAGTACAATGTTATGTCCAAAAACAAAATTAGTGAAATTACACTTTTCGATTCGAAATTTCAAAAATAAAAATCAGAGAATCATCTTGTTCTGGCATACTGTGTATTAAAATATCATGCACAGCTCGTATCTAGAAGGCCATGGCTATGTTTTATTTTTTAAAAATGTTCATTTACAATGAATTTTATCTAGAAGGCTATAGTGATATATACCAAAGTTTAAGTTCTTTTTTTAAAATAAAGAATTCAATTTCTATATAAGCAACATAAATTCTGTTATTTTAAAGTTTCTGTTTTTATGTTAGCCGTATAAGACGGCTCGCTATTTTTTGAAGAACTTTGTGGGCTTTAAAGGACGCTTTATACGCCGTGATATGCGGTATATGAAAATAAACAATATATTCAATGAGTAAACGAACATGTTATTTTATGCTGTAACATTATAAATCACATCCCATAAAACATATATAAACACAAAGAGAATCTGATGGAACGGTAAAGGAACCGAAACACACACGAAACTTATTTTTGTATAAAATATGTAAAGAACTGCTGAACATTCAACTTTTCAACCAATCAATCATCGAAAATCAGTCTGTAACATGTATGTAATAATGCTCATCCTAAAACCAGTACCAAAGAACAAACATTTACTCAATTCAATAGAAAAAAGAACAACAGGAAAATATATTAACGAGATCACAGGCATAAAAACATACGTATTTATATAATATTAATATATATTGTGATTGAGCAAAATTTACGTACGTGTGTGTGTATGTGTCTGTGTGCATATATATATATATATATATATACACGTGTGTGTGTGTGTGTGTGTGTATATATATATATATATATATATATATATATATATCTTTTTACATCTATATACAAGTAGTATGTAATTGAGCAGTTTACAGATATAAACATTCCTTATACATGTACACGTGCAAAACACCATAAACCAGTTCTTAAATTCCAAATACTTTGTCATGAATCACATATAATGTGTATGAATATTTGTATGTATGTATATATGTATCTGCATGAGTGTGTGTGTGTACACACACACACATATATATACATTATATATATATTATATATATATATAAATACATATATATACACACACACATACATACATATAAATGTATACACATATAATTAAAAGTAAATATCATCTTTTATAAAAATTATAAAATAACTAAATATAAAAAGATGACGTGTTTAGTAACGATATACGATACGTCTAGCAAAGTATCGTGACGATTCCGTCGGACGATCCTCGTCAAATAACGGCACGTCAGTCATCCGGAAAAAATTCAGGCTCTCCCCTTTCGTTTTTGAAAATGCCAGGATGTAGGTAACAGTGGCCGAAGCCGATACTCTGATAGCTTGTCGTCTGCATGGTCCCTCTCTCGGACCTTAGATCGCTCACTTTCAAGTCGACCATTTTCAACAGATCCTCGACGTGAGTGTCGTGGGCGTTTTTCATGAAGACTTCGCACAAAGCTTGAATGTACCACGTTCCTAATTTTATGTCACGGTTCGACACGTAACCTTAAAAACGATCGTTATCGTGTAAATTTTATGAACGAAAAGCTCGTCAGCAGAATGCTCGACGGTTCTCACCCGGTATTGTAGAATGGGCGACGAGCATGTCGCTGAAAGTACGTATCCTGGTGTTCGTCACGTCTCCTCCGTCGGACTGTGTCCGATACTTTCTACTACCGTGATCGGAAACGGTTCCCCTACAAGAAAAGAAACTCTAATGTTTTACCATAAAACGTATGCTGTTCTCACTCGGAACTCCACTGAATTGAAAATTTTATCTCATTGCTGTACGAAATACACATACCTGCACACTTGAAATATGAATATTTTTGGCTTAGACTGCAAGACCGGGCAGTTCAGAGAATTGAACTGACTGATGATCCACGACGTTTCTAACTCTTTCCCATCGGTCGATATGATATTAGTGGAATCTAGCGTGTGTCCCTCTTCTCCGTGTGACATGATACAGATGACACAACAGTCGACATTCCTTAGCCCGGCTTCGTTTCTCGTAAATTCTAATATTTTCGCACGCATTTCCTAAAAAACATGGACTTACTAAACTATCTTTTGTTTTTAAATATATATCGAGAATCGTCGGCTAAAAATATACAAAAAAGTATATAAAAAAAAATCATACTTACGTCATAAGTCAAATCCGCATGGTCAGAGATATTTTTAAAACCGCACTGTTTAAACAAATCACGAACATTCCGATGGTCTACTTCAGCGCCTTCTCTATAAATCGATCGGTTCAAGAAACTAACGTTGTTGATGAGAAGCAGCGCGCCACGGTTCTTAGAAGCCATCGGATATGGCACGATCTTTTTATTCTCAGGATTATCGTAAAACCTCAATTGTTTTTTTACATTCACGACGAGCGGCTCGTCATTCAAATTGATATCGTACGAGAACTGGTACGAAATGTCACGCAACCGTTCCGTGCTGATGTTCTGACACGACGGATTCGACGGTAACAGAAACGGATGCGTCTGTCGTACGTCGGTTCTGTCGACGTCGTCGACCGGCGGGTCGACGCCGTTCGAGTCGGTGACGTACGCGTGCCGCAACACGGCCAAGATCTCGCGGTGACCTCTTTTATCGATCGTTTCTTCGAGAGCGTCTATCAAACGATTGAACGCTCTGGGACCACGTTTCTGTATATCCATGTACATGTTATGCACCCTGACCGACACGTTTACCCGTGTGTTCTACAAGAGTAATTTTCAAAGTTAGCATCTCATATGATAATCAAACATTTGATACGATTTCACACACAACATATACACAAATATACAGTTAACGTTTAACCAGTTGCCAGCGGCTCCTGTTTTATTATGTGGGAAACGTAACCGAAATAACTGTTCGATAACATTTACAATATGTCATGTCAATATTTTTCTACTGTGTAATAGACATACAATAGACATACAATAACCACACATAACACACATAATCATCATTATTATAATTAAACTGCAAAACCATACACCTGACCAAAATTAATACGTACGTTATATTTCTCTAACAGCATTTCGGGGAAGACGCCTTTTTCTTGCAGTTTTGGAAGTAATGCATCCAAATCGGTGTTACGGATTAAAGTCACCACATTAGTGACTATTAGGTCTTTATGTCGTTGCTCCATCGTAATGCAAAAGAGTCCTTTGTGTAATTAAAATTTCTACATACAAGTTTAAGTAGCTAACTACTGGATACACGATGATGATAAGATAATGAGAGATGATTCATCATTGTATAAAAAAATATAAAAAACTTTTTCCTCTTACACGTCCAAACAATTATTTAGAACGTGCCCACCACAACAATGCTATTTGAACTGTCGAATTTCACAAGGCACTTATAATTACTATCTAATTAACTAAACACTATTACTGAAGTTAAATACTTCTACAGACGTACAAGACAAAACGTGCACTAACATGTAGATTAATTTTGCAGAACGGTTACACAAAAATTGTACAAAACAGCTAAAATTTGTGTGTGAAGGAGATACTATTATGTGTTGAGAACGTTATAGAGTAGGAAAGCATAAATATTAAGTGGGGACAGGAAAAAAAGTTTAAAATAGATTCAATAATCCAGTAGTATCGCATAGTTTTCTCCGAAGAACTAAAATAGTTTTTTGATTTTGTCATCTTGGTTTTTCATATATTTTTTTCATAGATTATTAAATCAGGGGATATAAGAATCCACAGTTAATCGCTAACAAAGAAAATGTTAATAACAGATGATCTTTCTAAGAACAGAGAAATCAAAGTTTCATATATTGGTATTCACAGAAAATAATTAAATTAAATAATAATAGAGGCCTGCCAATGGCTAAATTCACTTTCACAAATGAATTATTACCTCAGTTTACACACCACACGAACAGGTTTCGATCAAAAAGGTTCAATAAATCATAACTGGTTATTTTTGATTGTTGCTTAACCCATTCACTGTCAACTACGAGATATCTCGTGGTTTGCGCTATAAGTTTGAATTGAATTCACTTGCTTTTTGGGATTTTCCCATGAGGATCATTACACATCTGTATTACTGATTGTCGCTAGATATGATTTGTTAGGTGATGATAATTGCAGAATGGAACAAAATGAAAAGAGAACTTAATATTAAAAGCTTCATAAAATAAACATTGAGATATCTTGTAGTCGACACTCAGTATACTAATTTTATTAGTAATGCCAACTGCGCCTTTTTCCTTCAAATTATTATAAATACCACTCAAAGACTATATCTGCAACTAATTAATGTTGAATTTTTATAAATTCCATTATTTTTCTTTTTAAAATAAACTTTTGCCACCAAGGGCAGGACATGCTTAATTTTTCCGGAAGTGAATTCTGATCGCGATGCTATCATTCACAGAGCGCTAAAGCACTAAAGTTGGTTGACTATTGGGCTTTTAGGGCGCTTCGACAGCTACTAAAGTATTGAAAAATTTTGTTTGTGGGAGAGGAAATTATTTATTTGCGAAATTTAATTTAATCTTTAAAATGAACAATATCGAATCGAATTTTTGACATCGATTAAAGAGAATTTATTTTGCACATTCAATTAAATACGATACTTTTTTCCGCATTTAACATCTTAGTACAATTTCATTTTAAAAGACTGATAGAAGTTTTTTTTAAAAAAAAAATAGATATTAAAAAAATGAAGATAGATTCTTTAAATAAATAATTATCTTTTATTCTGATATTCACCAATAAAAAATAAATTTAATCTTTAAAATAAACAATGTCGAATCGGAGTTTTGACACCAAGGCAACAAGTTCTATAACAATGCCGTTTCGATTCAATTTTGTTACATTTACTCGAAAATAGTCATTTGTACGTGCAATACATACAAATAAAATAAATATTAGTCAATTATTTTTTAATTACATTCATGCATTTATAAACTATAAAGTATTTTTAATTACATAGAATTGATACAAAACTCTGCTCATATGTTTAAATGCTTCGATAAACGATCAAAATCTGATTTTGTACACATGCAGATGTCAATTTCAGAAATATTCCGACAATTCTCGACTGAAAACGGAATCAGTTCGAAACTACTCGTTAAATATTCACTTTTTATAAAAATGTGACAGATGTGACATAAGTTTTATAGCCGCTGATCTATAGTCATTTGTAGGTAAAAAAGTTTCCTGTTTGTTTTATTGAATGCTTCATATTTAAATGTAAAACATTTTAGATAAAAGAATATAAAAAAGATGTTGTAAATGTTTTAGTCAGAATTGAAAAGTTATTTTGGTTATAAACATTTAGATTCTAAAACAGCTAAATGTCGTCTAACAGA
Source organism: Acanthacorydalis orientalis (assembly GCA_034766995.1). Classification (NCBI taxonomy): domain Eukaryota; kingdom Metazoa; phylum Arthropoda; class Insecta; order Megaloptera; family Corydalidae; genus Acanthacorydalis; species Acanthacorydalis orientalis. The sequence continues at coordinate 2,808,859 of CM068314.1, forward strand.
GATACGGTCAACGATTTATACAAACTACTTTTTTATGTAAGTTTGTATGTACACATACAGGTTTTATTCAGAATACTAAACCAATCTATATACGCGTGTAAATATATGTCCATACACTTTTCAGAATTTAGATGTAATGAAGAGAAACTTGCAACTAGTTTGTGACGAGTACAGTGTTTGCCGCGAAGGTACGATTCGAATGAAGAAAAAAATGAAATTAGTCGATAAGCATATAGGCAGTTTGCCTGAGAAGATCAAATCTGACGAAGTTTATGTCAAGATTCGATGAAACAAATGACACGTTTGTTATTTATCAATGCAATAATAAATATATATTTTTAATGTAATCTCTTTCTGTATGTAAATAAAATTCAAACATAGTATTCGTTTTATTTTCTACCCGAAGACTAGCCTGAAACTCAACGAAATGCCAATAGGACAGGTTTGTCGAGATATTTCATCTTTGTCATTCGTCACAGTACAGTTCTGACATTGACTAAATTCATTTTTTCAATCCACGAACCACTAGTTTTTCTGGTCAAAAATTTTTAATAAATCATAGCTGATCATTGATTATGCACATTTAGAGAATTCTGCCTTTTGACGCTGTATGGATGCTACCATTGCCATCGAAATATGCATAACCAATGATTAATAATGATTTATTGAATATTTTTGACCAAATACATTTTTAATGGTTTCTGGGGTAAAAGGTGGGAGTTTGACATTTGTGTTTGTTCTGCTACGTTTTTAATACGAAAAATGTCAGTTGTTCGATTTTCTTTTTTAAAAAACTTATTTTCAATAGCCATTTGTAAATTATAGCTGTTTAAATCAATTGCGGGTAAAGAATAGATAATAAGTTATAAATAAATGACGTAATATGTTATTAGCCCGAACAAGTCTATGGAGACGGCGTTCTTATTGGAAATTGGGTAGAAGATAAATTCAAATATGTCCTAAAGCCGTTTCCGCGTTGTACGAGTTACAACATGCATTATCAACCGCCTGGCGAAATCACATACGAACCGGTAGCAAATTGGAAAAATAAATTTAAAGACGAAGTAAGATATATTAGGCGTAAGGAAAATAATGTTTTGATTATGAGGTTTGATCAAAAATATGCGCTGTCGTAGCTGCGCCGATTTCCGGAATTGTCTGAAAACGCTTCCCCTTCATTACAATTTCCATTTTGAGGAGGAGGTCGTACGGAGCTGATCTAGTGAATACAGTGGATAGGGAAATGCCGTAATTTTTTTATCCGACGAAAATTTCCGTATTAGAAGCAATGTGTGACTGGGAGCGTTGTCATGATGGAGAAAGAAATCGTTTGCCCATTTTTCTGACCATTTTCTACGGACATCGTCCCGTACACGTTGTAATACCCCTTTATAGTGTTCACAGTTCACTGTTGTGCCTTTAGGTACAAATTTCTCTCACACAATTCCTTTCAAATAAAAAAAAAAAAAAAAAACAATATGTTCTTGATGTTTGATTGGTGAGCTTTTTCGTAAGGGGCGAGCTGGGCGATTTCCAATGAGAACTCTGAAGCCTAGTCTCAGGTTCATAAACGTACATATAAGATTTATCTCTGGTGATGACATTTTTTCAAAAAGTCTGAATCTAAAGCGACACCATCACGTAACTCCAACGAAATTGACAAACGCTGTTCATTTTGTTCGGGGGACAAAACACGTGGAAAGAATTTTGCACTCACTCACTTCAATTTCAAATGTGCCATTAAAATGTTTTGAACCGAATAGTAAGAGATGTTCAGATCCATAGAAATTTCCCGAATAGTCAATCGCCTATTTGATCGAACCATTTCACTGACTTGTTCAACGTTTTCGTCGGTTTTTGATGTTTATGGGTGTCCCTGTGTTTCCTTACCCTCAACCGATTCACAACCATTACGAAATCGTTCGATCCATTTGTAAACCCTCTTAAGAGTCGCTACTGCATCTCCGTAAACTAACATGAACATTTCGCGGATTTCGTTGGCACTTTTCTGAAGTTTGTAACAAAATTTAATGTTTAAGCTTTGTTTGTGATCAAATTTTACAAGATTAAAGAATCTGTCTTTACAAAATTGTATTTCAATACTAACTGACCGAATTGAACAAATTGAAACTTGTTACAAATTGTAAGGAGGGTTCAATAATTAAATTACAGTATGGAAGTTCCGACTCTTGCCATTAGGTACAGCTCTATGGCGACAATCATCGTACTTTTTGATCATTCCTCGTGCACAGTACTGAATCAATTCAAATCCCAATTATTTTATTATCCAGGGTTTCGGGCCACGACTTTTTGATCATCAGGGTAGTAAATACCACGACAACATGTCTACAACGTATGACATATCGTATAGAATCATCCCTCAAGGTCCGACGGCGTGTGAACCCCGAAAATACAACGTTATATTCAAACAGTACCGGCCTCAGCAGGACTATGCGGAAAATTACGTATGGCTAATATAACATTTCTCCGATCTAGGAGCACGAATGATTGATTCATATTTAAGGGGAACTCGACGCATTATGGTATAAAAGAGAATCTCGAGTACAAGTGGTGTAAACTAAAACAGGATTATGAAAAGTTGCCTACGAGCCACTACAAGCAAATGTTTGTTGCGCCGGAGAAGCAGTTCATGACTTTTAAAAGATATGCCGTGCCAAGGTAAAATTATCAGGGGTCGAGTCAGTGAATACGTTATCTGGTAAACATTTGTTACAGGGAGAGCTCGTCGAATCTGTACAAGATAAATCGACAGAATGCTAACGCGAAATTAAGAAATAGGTTTGTCGCTGTCAATCCGGATGAACCGGTAAAATGTCCGCACAGACATCCACGCGCTGCTTTTTGAATCGATAAATAATAGAATGTGGATATACTTTGTGTACAGAAATTCAAAAATAATTTGCGAATTGCAAATACAGTATATAACACGTCTGATTACACACTCTCATTATTTACATATACTATTTTCTATATTAAACAAATGACTTTATTATCAATTGTTTTCTTAATTTATAATTGACTAATTCAAAAACAAAATACGAACATAAATAAATGAAAGTGTTAATCAAAAATGATTTATTAAAATTTTTAATATAAGAAAGTCGCTACGTACAGAATTCATGTGAGATCTATTTTATCGTCGATTCGACACGTAGTCAGTGAAATAGATTGTGGCACAAAATGTTTTTTTTTTACAAGTATGATTCGCATTTCTTAAGCAACAATGTTGTTGAATAACTTCAACTAGTTCTGCAGACAATAGGTCTGTAAAAAAATCCGAGTAGTTATAAAACTCCAAGTTTAGAGTACATATTGAACAGACCCAATGACTATCTTTCTCACTTACCAAATATAACTTCATATTTCCATCTTTGTTTTACTTGTTTACTCATCAAATGGATCTAGTAGTCATCTTCATTTTTTTTTTGTTTACACTCAAAGAATTTTGAATTTCTCTTAAATTTCTATTCAAAATTTTTAGTATGGAATTATATACCTTTATGAGATAAAATGAATGACCAAGAATAAATAAAAAAAAATAAAACCTGTACTTCATTTATCATGTTTTAAAAGGTATTTTTAAATACAACTGAGTCCAGAACAGTACAATATGAGAATTTATTGAAAAACAATATAAAGATTTACAATGGAGATATTGCTGTTTCAGTAAAAAATGTATAAAATTAGAAACAGTGAGACTTGTTTTGGCAGTGTATTGAACAGTTAAATATATTTTATATATAAAAAGAAATAGAAACTTAAATCATATAAAATCTAACAAAGGTAGAAACAATTATGGCACTTAATAAAAAAATATCCGAAATTAAAAATTGTGCAGCGACTTCAGTACTGTTAATCAAATAAAAAATTATTTATAAAGATAATAGAGACTTACAAATCAACTTATATAAAATAATGTCTAATAGAACTTAAAAACGACAAATAACCTACTACAAACAATAAATATACGTATATACAGAATTTATCACTGACTTAAATTAGAATTATCTTTGATACCAAAACTCTCGTTCCATTTTCTTAACAAACTACCTTTCTCCCACCCTGTAAGATCAGTCGAAAATTGAGGATAATCACTTTTGTGATTTTTTTTGTAAGTGAACTGTTTGCAGAATAAGTTCTCTTTATTCGGCTGTAACAATAAAGGTAATCGAGTTTGTTTGCCTGTGCCTAGATTAAAAATTAACCGCCCATCATTGCCAGGCATGCTACAAACACACTGATGCAAGCTGACGTTCTCAAAATTGTGACCGATACATCGAGAGTGTTCGACACTGTTGTTAAAATAGGATGGGCTTGAATTGTATCTGAGAGTGTGATAAGGGTTTTTATGAAGATTCGAATGGATGAACACTTGACGATTGCAATCTGTCGCCGGGTGCATCTGTGTAGAATAATTTATCGGTGCTCGAGTTGTACCGTTGTAATAATAAGTTTGTTCAGACAAAACAGAAACCGCATCATCTCCGTTGACTGAATTATCCCTCGATGAAGATAGAGAGTTAAAAGTAGATGAGTTGACAGCGGATGGTATTGAATTACAAGACTGCCTAAATTGCAAGTTTTGATTAGTATGATCGATACTTAATTGAGAGCCGAATCCACTACTGCTCTGACTAGAAGACCGACTGAAATTCGTCTGATTTATCGATTTATTGTGATCGTCTGTAGTTTTCCAATACCCACCGGCAACCCATGAAGATTGAGAGATATTTCTTAATCTAGGCGGAGTGAGCACCGGTTTCGGACGTTGCAAATATTCATTCGGAAACAGATCAGGCGATTTGCTTCCGCTGTAGTCTTTCAACAAGAAATGTGTGTTAGTGACGCACCGTTTATCTGATCTTTGACCGATCCTCAACTTGTCAAAATTGTCGACGTACGTTTCAATACTTTCGGTTGATCTGCACGGCGACAAGCTCTTCGTTTTGAAAGATTTCGTCGAACCGAACGAATCGGATTTTTTACCATACTCGGAATAAACGTCCGACGTATTCTGCCGGCGGTAGGTTTCGAAAGACGGTACACTGCAGTGGAACGCCATTTCTAATAATTTGTTCTTTTGCATCGTAAAGTTCGAGCTGTCGAAAAAGTTTACATTTGATTTATCGAACAACTTGCTGTTTTTATTCGTAAAATTATCTTTGCTAACTTCAGAAGCCACGCTATTGTTTATAACAGTATCAGAATTGAAACTTTCTGTGGTGTCATTCAAACATGTCCTATTAGATAGATTCTCTTCTTCTAAGTCGGAATAATCTAACATCACATGTTTGTGAACATTGCCGCACGCCTTATTCCGTTCTCTTAATCGATAGGAAAGTATATTTGTTAAAGCAATACACAACTGGACTTGTTTTATGAATTCAAAAGATATCATTTGAGTATACACAATAGCTATCCAAAGAAGGGCAGTAAAAAATCGGTACTTACGATTTTTTCTAGAGAAAATCACGAGTAGAAGCTGTAAAATTACTCCAGTCGAGGCTAAAATAGGTATTTTGTTGCTTATACTTGAAACATTTTTTTCAAAACTTCGTGTTAAATCAGGAAATGGAGGAGCAGTATTAAAATCATTTAAACTAATATCGTTTAAGGACTTTTGCGAAAAAGACATCGTTAAATTTGACATAGAGATGAGAGCAATGAAATTATATATGTATTCCAGAAAAGGTACAAGAAAGTTATTCAAATAGAAATAAAACAAATTCGAGATGAGTTCAAAAGTTTCACGCAGTATTTCAAGCAAAGAAATCAAAACTGTCGGCATTCCTAAACCATGCACGAACAAACAAAATTGGATCACAGACATCACGATTAAAACAAGTCGTAATATATTTACAAATAACGATTCGAATGGTTCGGACACGGATTTAAATATCGACTGGCCTTTCGTTTTCAGATACGAGAGTTTCAGACCAAACAGCCATGACTTTTGTTTAATTAAAGTTTGCTGTAGAACATTTTCACATCGTGGGCACAGGTTATAGATTTCTTCAAGTTTTTGTCTGAAAACATCAGTAAATTTGTAGATGTGTCACTGAGATAATTCATATTTTGATTACCTGAAGTCATGTACTTCAACATCATAGTTATTTTCATCAATCGGTTTGAAATTCGCTAATTGTGTTACTTTTAAAAACTGATTATCATTACATTTTGTACATAAACCATTATTAGATGTCGAGGTAGATATCTTTAAGTTGTTGGTATTACAATACTGTTCTGGTATGATTTTGTTATAATCACCGGTCTAGAATTCAGATAAATAGTTTTTTAAAAAAACTGAAACTTAAAGACAATTCAAATGAATTATGCAGACAAATAGTGTGTGTGTGTAAGAATATTTGGTAAAGTATGCAAGATGAAAAATATATTTCGTGTGGAAAAATTACTTCATCAAATCCATTATATTGTTCACAGCTCGGGCACGTCCAAGAATTCTGATTCTGATACGAAACCTGCGTCCAAGTATTACAGAACCAACAATTGACACTGACAGGAAACTTTGTACTATAAAAAAAAACAATCGCTAAGCAACGAAGCTAAATTTAAAAACAGGTCACTGGATGTTTGTACCGGAATTTAAATAAAATCAGGAAAGTTCCTAGTAAAGCTAATGCGACTAATGGTAAAATAAACGCTAGTTGTTCGATCAAATCGTTCATAATGACTGTCAATGTATTCAAAGAGTTTAAAATAATATAAACACTTTATTTAATAACTATCTGATTGTAAAATAAATAACTCAACACACGTGACATTATAGTGGTGCCGCCATTTTACCGGCTCCATGTGTGGGGGATCGATAATGTATTTATATACGCTGATAAATTCAAATAAAGGATAGGACATACTGTAATAGATTAGATAAAGTGAAATGGAAGTAAAACCTACATTTGTCTTTACCAACTTAAAGATATTTATAAAATTAATTTAAATAATTTACCTAAAATGTAATTAAATTAAATATTTCTTATTTAACAAATGTATTATTTATGCTTTTCTACAAAATAAAATCTTAACTCTCATTTTTATTAATTAACCTTAATGTCATAGTATTTGATGGCGTTCTTTGACAATGTTGTATACAAATAAAAAGTATATAATTCGTTTTACAAACAATTATTAATTTTAATGAATTATATTTTGAATAAAAAAAATTAATTCGTGTATATATTTCTATATATTTTAGATTAAAAGTTTTAATAAAATCAATGCTGTTTCCAATATTGGTTCTGACATGATTAATCACGTCAATTTAGAACTATTATGAGCTTACCTACAGATTTCGGACCTGATTCAGGAGGAAGGATAAAGGTACTGAAAAATATAACCTTTTATAAACCAAAGGTCTTACTAATAAATGTAACCTTATCGTAGGGAGTGTGTATTGTAAAACCTATTGTGTATGGCAATGTGGCAAGGTACTTCGGTAAGAAGCGTGAAGAAGACGGACATACACATAAATGGACAGTGTACGTAAAACCGTACTTCAATGAAGACATGTCAAGTTACATAAAAAAAGTACATTTCAAATTGCATGAGAGCTACGCGAACCCGAATAGAATCGTTACTAAACCGCCTTATGAAGTAACTGAAACTGGATGGGGAGAATTCGAGATCGTTATAAAGATATATTTCCATGATCCCAATGAAAGACCTGTATGTTTGTTTATGAAATATATAGCTTTTGATGTGAAATAGTAGGAGAAAATTATTATTTTAAATTGAAATTTACTTACTTTAATATGTAAAGATGATTGTTTTATTGGTTATCATTCTTGAAAAATAATACAAAAATGAATGAATTATTTATCCTGTGAAACTAAATAAAAATGAGGATAAAATTGCATTTTTCATACATATTTTTTAATAAATATATGTTACTAGCTACAAAAGGAATGTAAAAAATATTTAGAATATTTTATATAGATTTTAAAATATTAACAGATGAATCACCTCAACAAAAAGATTCACTTTTTTTTCTTATATTTTGGTAATTCGAATAAGAAAATCAGATTTCCAAGTTAAACTTGCTAGAAATTAAAAATTTTATAATAGAACAATTCTATTAATTTCAAGTTAATAATTTAATTTTTTTTCTTTGCAGACAACCATGTATCATACTTTGAAATTGTTTCAATCTACGAACGTAGCTGGTGCTAATCCAGCAGCAACGATCGACGCGACGAGAGGATTAGTTTCAGAGTCTTTCGATGAAATAGTATTCCAAGATCCTACACAACTGATGCAGCATCTTTTAACAAGCGTCAAACAATTACCCGTAGGACCATGGAAACACGAAACTGACTGTAAGAAGGTTATTTTCGCAATATCATTTATTATTCGTTGGTTAATATCTGCATTTCGTTTCAGTCGACGAGAAAAAGGAGAAGACGTTAAAAAAAATTCTCGAAGCGAAAACAAAGATTAGAAATGAGAACAACGAGCTGAAGAATAGGCTCAAGTGTTTCAAAGAGACGATCGCCAAGTTCAAAGAAGAAATCGCCAAAACACAATCGAACCAAGGGAACAGCCTCATGTCCATTACTTAATTTGTATTTTTAATCACATGTATAATAAAAAGATGTTTCTAATAAAAAAACAAGTTCATTTTACTGAAAAAATATTGTATTTATAAACAATTTCGATATCAAAACATATTACTTCTTTAAAAGAAAATCAGTCTAAACGGTTACTCTTCACTCTATTTATCCGGGTTTTTGACCGTCTTTTCGTACTTTCAATATTCTTAAAAATATTGTTCAGTCTGACGTGCGAGTCGTCTAAGTTCCTCAGCGCCTCGTTCAGGTATAGTTTCGATCTGTTGAGTATGTCGTAGCGTTCCATCGCTCGCTCGTACGTCGGCGGAGGTGTGACGTTCTTCTTGCCAAACAAGTCGTTCCAATTTCCGGCTCCGTCGTACACTTTCGACACAAAGACAGGCGAACCGAATATGTCTTTCGTGTACGTTCGTTCGTCGTCGTTTAACCGGAATATTTTCAATTTGGCGAGAGTTTCGTCGACGATCGCATCTGAAGTGTTCTGTTTCGAGAGATTATACTCGGGTCCTTTCACGTATTTCGGTTCTAACACTTGATACGTTTCCTGTCGAATGAAGATTTTCGTTCTGTTGACTGGCTTCGGCTTATCGTCGGTTACTTTACGGCTAGGCTTGTTTCTCTGCTTATTGTCGGTTACTTTACGGCCGGGCTTGTTCTGCTTATCGTTATAAACGATCGCCGTCTCCCGAGTGATTTTTGTCAAAATGCGTGTGTTCCTCCTGCTGCTCTTTTTCTTTTTGATATCTCTTTTCGGGTCGACTTTCAACGGTTCCAGATGTTTCAGTCTCACTTTCGTCTTCGAACCGACGTCACCGACATCGTTTATATTTGAACCGTTTCGGGCGTTGTTCCATTTGAAACGTGTCTCGTCGACAGGTACGTGTTCGATAGGGTCTAAACGTCGTCTGTCGTTCACTTTAAACGCACTGTTCTTTAAATTGTTCCTCTGAACCCTCTTCTCTTTTGGTATCGGGGGTAATTTGTTCAATTCAGACTCGATGTTCTTGTTCGATTCAGACTTGATGTTCTTCTTCGGCGCACTTTTTTCAGATTTATTTAGATTAGTGTCTTTTATCGGTTTCGATTTATTTAGATTAGTGTCTTTTATCGGTTTCGATTTATTTAGATTAGTGTCTTTTATCGGTTTCGATTTTTTTAAATTATCATTCTTTACAGACCGATTTGTGTAATATATAATGTTATCATTGTTGTATAGTTTAAGCATTGATCACAGATGTAACAATGGGTCTCACATTTATTAATCGTTTCGTGAAAACAGGCACGGTTCTTTCAAGCACTTAGTTCTCATTTTAAGGGGAAGAATGTACGTTGTTTAAAGTAGAATCTGTTACACACAAACAGACGAATATAAATAATCATTTCGGGATGATTTTCGCTTTCGACGAGACTCGTGTATGAATAATTAAAATAACGACGGAAACAATTTAGATGAATGATACGATAGTGGTACGAAAATATATCAAATACAACACACGTGTTTTATCGATACGAGAACTCGACTGTATGCTCCAATAGTGACCACATTAATAGTAATTATCATGCATTATTGTACTCCATCATTTATGTATTGTATTATAGCCATAAATGTAATAAATATAGACTGACAATGCTATATATAAATTTGTAAACTTTTTTCTTAATAAAAGATAAAGTAAAACCAAAATATCTTTACATTCTGTCTTTTCCATTTAGAGTGTAAAATATATTCAATAAGCATATATATATATATATATATATATATATATATATATATATATATATATATATATATATATATATATATATAAAATTAATCGTAAAGGACAGTTCTATATATTTCAATTATTATGTATAGTTTCATTCTTTTTCAATCAATACATATGTAATTGTAATCGTAAAAAAAATGAATAAGGGTAATGTCAAAACACTGCATATTTGAGAAAGAGAGCGAAATGTCAAATCGTCACCTCGCTCGTCAGAAAAAAATATATTTATTGAGGGATAAAGGTCGTGACAGAATCAGAGTGGAGTATAACTGCAGAGAAAAGAAAAAGAATTAGATATATTTTTGTATTGCAGATAAAACAATCAAGGCATTTTCACCAATGAACATTTTACCCCACACACTACATTTTTTTTTCTGATCAAAAATGTTCAGTAAAGATTACTGATCCCTTTTCATTGTTGTTTACGGTTATTTCGATGGCGATGCCTTCAGTTTCACAGTACCGATTTACATAAAATTCACATCGGCAACAATCAAGAATGAGCAATAATCATTTACTGAACATTTTTTCAAAAAAAATCCTTTAAACCAAACTCCAATTTACTCTTGTCTACCTTATAGCTAACTAAAATCTTCAGCAAACCCTGATAAGGATAGTTAATTATTCATAAACATTATATTTCGTTTTACTATCTTTGTTGTGTACTTATTTCTAATTGAATAAATGCCACATATTGGTAAAATGTTGATTTATGACAGATACCGAGATTTGACTTTTAACCAAAATATCAAATCTTCATCTCGCTCATTAAAAATAAATGTTTCTTTTCATAGAGGCATTTACAACATTAAATAAATAATATTTAATTTGCTGTTATCTATTTTACATGGCCAACTAAAATTTTTCTTCTGTACACCTACGATTATAACTACACGATGATAAATCGAAAAAAGCTTTAATATCAAACGCAATGGCAATCAATTAAACAAACTAGATCAATTTGCAGAGTAACATTGAACGGATCGATTGTTTGAGTAAATTGCTAATAAATATTTATTGTTTCATTGAACCGTCTTAAAATTCATAAACGAATGATCGGTCTATTTAATCAAACGGTTCGATTAAACATTCATCGTTTTTCTTTATTGTATAAAAATATACATTACACGACAGTAATTGCTACCCGATATCGTTTTTCAATGACACTTTTGATATGCATGTCAATGAAACAATAATTTAGTATTTATCGAATCAATATTTATAATGTCCACAGACCATCGTTATTCAATCAGTAGTGTATAAGAAATGTAATCATCATTAGTACTTTCACACATACACTCACACACAATATATAAGTGAGAGAGTAAGACAATGTTAATATACGATAATGGCTATAAATGTGGTCACTACTGAAGTCATAGTTGTAAAACAGAAAGACTGACAATTTCAGTCTAAAAATTCGGAACAAACGGTTTATTTCTTCAACAGTTGAAGAGTGCGTCGGTTTATCTTCTTTACCTAGGGTAGTAAGTGTTACTTGTCACTAGTAGCAAATACTGCAATACCTGAAACTGTTAATTAAATAGCGCCTCTATCGGCTTGAGTTGATATGACACATTTTAAATGTTAGTATGACAAAATTTAGTTAAATATACATTTGATTTGATACTATTTCCGTTACATTTTTTTATCATAAGAAAAAAGCTGTAGGTGGAATAATGTATGCATTTAATGAATACAAAAATTACAAAAAAAAAATTCTCTACGATTAAAAAAAACAATAATGTGTAAATGACAAGTTTTATTATATTTTTATTTCTATAAGGCAGTTTTTTTTAAATATGCTTTTTATTAACTGGACTAATGTATTTTGAAGAACCACATGCTAAAACCTTAGTTGGGGACGTGTTATTAAACACTAAATATCTATCTTGAAGAACCACAATCCACCAACGATTTTAATGAGGTCTATAGTTTAATTAATCATTTGGCAACTATAAAAAATATAAAACTAGCGAAATACAATACAGTTGAACAAAATACTTAATATGTATAATAAAAAAAAAACCTTTATAAAACGATGATAAGTTTGTCTTGCGTACAAATCACATATTTGAGAAAAATAATTTATAATTAAGTATTATATAATCCACTAGAAACGTGCAGTTGCAAATCAAAGCTGTAACCTAAAATGAATATGTATGATATGATTTTATAAAACTCTTTCTAATAATCGATTCGTTCAATGTGGCTGTTAAAATTGATCGAATTTGTTTAGTTGATTGCCATTCGATTTGATATTAAAGCTTTTTCGATTTATCATCGTGTAGTTATAATCGTAAGTATAACATAAATGGACTGATAATGTCACTTGAAAAATTCTGAACAGAAAATAACAAATATTTTCTTGAACAAACATATCCACTCGAGTGCAAACAAGTGCGACAAAGATGGTGATATGAAATGTAATGTTTATAAATAATTAACTATCTTTTTTTATCCGACAGTCGCTGAAAATTTTAGTTGGCCATATAGAGTTCATAATAGCAAATTAAAAATTATTTAATGTGTAGTTGCTTATGAAAAGAAACATTTATTTGTAATGAGCGAGATGGAGTATTGATATTTTATTAAAAGTTAAATCTTGCTCTCTGTTTTAAATAAATATTTTGTCTACAATACGGCATTTATCCAATTGGAAATAAGTACAACAAAGATAGTCATATGAAATGTAATCTTTATGCATTTTTAGCTATCCTTATCTGAAGTTCACTAAAAATTTTAGTTGGCCACGTAAAGGAGATATGAGTACATTGAAGTCTGTTTTAAAGGATCTTTTCACTCCGCAAACCACAAAAATGTTTTTGGTAAAAATGTTCAGTAAATGATTAGTGATCAATTTTTATTGTTCCCTATGCGAATTTTATATACATTGGAGCTATGAAGTTTTTTGGAATATTTATTATAAAATATATTTGTTAATAATTATTACTGCATTATTAAGCATATAAACAGAAATAATGTCGTATATTTCATTCGATAATCAATTGAAAATTCGACTTCATGCAAACATCAACTCAAGCCATCAGATGGCACTAATATGTCGCGCTTTCATTCATGTAATAAATGATTTTTTATAACTGGCAAACAAGCCAAGCCAACTGGTATTTTATTTCGGCGACTTTATTCTGTTTATAGTGGGTCCTGTATAAACAAAAACACGATTTTCAATTTGATGTTTCAACTTGATCGTATAAACATGGTCATAAATTCATTTGTTAATAGAATAAAAATTCGCTTCAAAGATCGAATACAAGTCCAGGAAAAAGCTAAATAAAAAAATTAGAAAAAAAATTAGAAACATATAGAAACTAACAACTGGATCGTTCGAATTGGAAGAGATTTATCCAATGGATCGTCGAAAAACATGAAAATGATGATGACATATAAATATTATAAACACACAGATACATAAATTCGCACATTTTTTAATCGGATTTTATATTTTTTTACTCGGTACGATTATATGATTTCTCCCGCGACAATTATGTAACACAAGAAAGATAAAAAAGAGATTACACTTAGTTTCGTTGTAAAGAAGACACGATGCGTACACGTTTGTGCAAACACTCCGATTGGTTTTTATGGCGATGCGTTTACAAACGAGCGCAAGTAAAAACCGCAGGTGTTTTCCGAAAGCTGTAACGTTAATGACAGAAAAAGTGCTTGACTGAGTGTTCGCCCTCGGTCGTGGCGCGTTGTCTTTGTCTCGCTCACTCGAAATAGATTTTTCGTGATGGGCAGTCTGGTCTGTCAGGGCTGTTCTATAAGTTTCTGTGTATTTATAAGCGCTTTCCTATCGATATTTCATTTTTTTTGTTCTAGTTGATATTATTTTAATTACACATACATATATATATATATATATATATATATATATTTCATTAAATATACACTCATTTAAAGTAACCTATTTCGCAACACTGTTATCATTATGGTTAAATTCATGTTCACATATGGATTCCTTTTTCATCCCACAAATCACAAAAAAATCTCATCAAAAACAATTAATAACAATTTATTGAACATTTTTTATCAGACAAAAATGTTTCCTGGAGTGTGAAGTGGAAAAAGAATTAATTTATGAAAATAACCTCTTTCGGCCAATCAGTGGTTTTTAGAAACAATACTTAGTATGCTGTCAAATCGCTTTTTTTAAAAAAACTGAGTTTTGGGAATAGAATTAGTAGAGACGAAATATAGAAAATAAACATTATAAAACAACCAGTTCATAAAACACCGAGGTTCGATAACAGAAGAAAATAAAGATATTAACTGACAGATGTACTGGGAAAACTAATAGTAGTCAAAAGTATTCGTAATGAATATAACCACTTTGTAAATTGTAAAAGAAGTTATGAGAGACATATATAAGAGCCGTTGCCCTAAACTTATAGACAAATTTTTCTTCTCAAATGATCATTTAAACCAAATTTAATAATATTACTACTTATTACGACAGTATATTAAAATACAAAAAAAGTATCAGAATGTTGACTTTTTTTGCGGTTATGTTAAATGTTTATATAGAAATAAAAACATATCAGAAATGCGTTTTAAAAATATAAATTATATAAAAACGTACCTCTAGAAATTTTAAATTCATTCAGTTTATCTATTTGTTTGAACACTTACAATTTCTTGAAGAAAATATCGAATTATCGAAATTATTTATACTTGACAGCTCTGATTGTTGTTTTGTTTAATAGTCATTTACTAAATCTCTTCTTCTTATTAATTTTTCAAATTATTCGGTATGGATATCAAGATAGTAGAATGGATTATGGTTATATATATATATATGTTTCAACGTTTTCATTTATTTAAACCGAAATTCATTCATACAATTTATTCATTCGTTTGAAGAACTTGACAATATCTTCACAAAAATATCAAATGACAAAAATTTTGTATTTGACAACTGTTTATTGTTATGTTTAAATAATTGTTCTCTAAATCTCTTCTTATTGTTTTTTCAAGTTATTGTATATTAATATAGATATTGTAAAATACATTATTGTGTTATATTTCACAATACATTTGAGCCATCATATTATTTCGATTATCTTTACTAAGAACGTGTTGGACATGTGAAATTAGATAAAAATAATCAAAGTTTGAAATTCTCTAACATCTGTTTTTGTTCATAGTAAAAAAGTTGTAAGCGTCATAAAAGAGACCTGAAGATGAAAATTTGACCAAAAACGCTTATGAATTAATTATTGATTATTTTCGATCGTTGCTCATCCTTCGCTAACAATCAAAGTTGATTAATAGTCAATTATCGAACATATTTGATTAGAAGAATTGCGACTTGTGAGGACTGTGGAAAATTATTTGTAAAATGAATTTATTAAGTGTCAGAAAATATAGAAGACATGAAAAAGATTACTGATTGAAAATAAAAATTATTATTATTTATCTTACACAGATTCTTTTCTTTATTTTTCTTTCACAGAGTTCTTTGTTCATTCCAAAAATAATAAAAAAAAATGATTAAAAATGTTCAAAATTTTTCAGTGAAAAAGAATACATTTGTAAAAGTGGATTCAGTCAGTGTCAGAACTGCATTGTGGAAAAGTTTATTTCGTTTCATTGTGAAGCGTGTTAAAAATGAAAAAAACTTACAGGACAGCCCGACATATAAAGAAATATAATTGTCCCGTATTTTTCCTTTAAAATACGAACCGCGTTTTCTTTCTCCTGCGGCTGTAATATTAAACACAAAAAACCGCGCGACGCACGCGATGTCGCATGATATGCGAATGCATGCCGTTAAAAATATGAATACTAGATCAGTTTTTTTTCGTGTAAATACAACTGAAGTGCTTATACTATTGTGCCCGTGTACATTACATGGTCTATGCGTGTTTACACTTATGTTATAATTACTTACTTACGAAATATTCATGTCGACTCTTATGACGTTCTGATCGTCAATTATTCTGAAATATTTTGACGTTTATGCACACAGCTATCTTTGATGGATAGAAAATCATGTTTTATTCAAATCGATTTATCGAATCACGAACGAGATTTTATCGTTTCGGACGATGGACACGAGAGTATATTAAAATCGTGTATGATTTTATTCAAATACAACGCCTGACTGAAATACAATACATGACAGTTTTGTCCGCACACCGCCATTATTGACAGTATTGCTATTTTTTCTGCTAAAAAAATCATTTTTATACTGAATCGGCGTGTAATTAATTCATGAACATAAAATACAATAACAAAGTATAGAAACTCTCATTCAAATAAACAAAATAAACTGGAATTGTTTTTATTCGTGTAGTATTGTTGTCAGGAACACACTACGATATTTTTTTTATTATATCAGCGTACCTTACCTTAATGATATCGAAAATGATTAGGCGGCTAGTGGGAAAACAAATGAATTATTTGTTGTTTCGGTTCAATGCCACGTAATCAATTTTATTTTACAAATTAATAACGAACAAGATGGAGGAAGGAAAGCAGCTTGATATTGATTTACGATAAGTGGTAATAACACTTGCTCTGGAGAATAAATCTGTCATGTAACAACTGTTGATAAAATTTGTTCTAATGTTCATTATATTCTGGATAAATCGATTATACTGTTTTTTAATTGGTTCATACTATAAATTTGAAGTTAATTAATAATTAATAATATGGTTAATTGGATTAGATGTGGCAAGTAAATAGGAAAAAAGTTTGTATTAAAAGAAATATGTATTTATTTTAAAACAATGTACCTTTAAGTTCGCCAACGTCCATACGGCTAAATATGAATACATGAATAATATATAAATGCTAAATAATGAGTACATTTATTAGATGTTCAAATTAATTCGGTGCCTTTAAATTGAATTCTGTTTAAATTAAAATATTTTATCATCATTTAAGATTTTGGAGTACCAACCCTTAATATTTAAAAACAATATATTTTGGCTAAGCAGTTGATATAACATCACAAAACAGTAGTGAACGCGATGGTGATCGAAAAGAAGCATATTAGACATTGCATACTTTTCGCATTTCAGTTAAAAAAAAAATGCTTCCGAAATTGCGGGAATGATTTGTTCAGATTTGGAAAGAGGTATTGTGAAGCATCAAACGTGTAAAAAATGCCAAAACAGTGGAAGTGGCCAAATGCCAAAAATGCATTACGATTTCATCGTCTCAAAGCCGTCATCTTTTTTTTACAAGCGGTTCGTCAGTTACCCGACAGATAGAGTAAAGTTATATAAAATAATCGACGATATTCCGAGGATTGAATTGTATTCCGTTGTTCTGTAAACATTACTTTTCTATTGAAAAAAGGTACCGAATTATTTTGTACACCTAATATGAAACAAGCACAAGCAACAATCAAAAATGGCCAATAATCGATTATTAAACATTTTTGTTCAGAAATGTTATTTTCTAGTTCTGGAATATGAAAATCCATTCATAAAAATTAGACTCTCACGATTCTTCTTCAACGATTGTCGATCAGTTTGTCCCAGTCATTCGAATACCTGGTCAGATTGTAAATTCCAGGCATTACCAATAACCAACAACGTCAAATTATCACCTGTTCCAGTCGGTACAGAGTCATCTAGTTGATACCCATTTTAAAACAGTGGACGAGGTCCGAAAATACATTAGCGATTTCATCGAATCAAATCCGACATCTTTTTTTCTACAAGTGATTCGTCATTTACCCGAAAGATGGAGCAAAGTTATACAAAACGATGAGGGATATTTTGAGGATTGAAATGTATTCCATTTTTCCGTAAATAATCATTCATTTTCTATAAAAAAGGCACCGAATTAATTTGTGTAACCAATAAAATATATTCTAGATAAATCGAACAAATTGTTTTGTGCTGTTTTCTAATTACTTTTCACTATAAATTTCAAGCTTGTTTGGTTATTGGGGTTTTAAAAAGCTTCGACAGCTAAGATCATTATCACCTGAACACAAATATAATTAAAACCCCACACACATGTGTTCGAATCATCCCTTAATTCAAACGCTGGAGTAAGTGTGTCAAACGCTTAAAAGTATTCCATTAAAACAATATTTCTCTTAGTGAGAGACTATAAATTCGAAGTTAATTCAATAAGATAGTTCATTGTATTAAATGTGTCAAATAGAAAGAATGTTTGTATTAAAAGATAAATCTATTTCAAAACAATGTATCTTCAACTATTCAAATGTTCATATGGTTAATTCAATTGTTTAACTGTGAATAAGGCTCCATAAATCCTGAATCGAACTACTATATTTATTAGATTGTAAGGCATCTCGATATATATTTGTATTATACCAGATAAACGATTGCATTTCAATATTTATTTTGCCATTAGAAATATTTGTAAAGTATATATCGACACGAGATAATTTTATAGTAATTTATATGTAAACAGCGTCGCTCATATACCATTCATGAAAAAAAGATAAATAAAACACTATCAATAACAAACAAGCAGAGGAATCGACTTTCTTTAAACTGATAAGTAGGTTAAAATCCGCTGTAGTTAGATTGTTACCCGAATAGAAGTCGTCGATATGACCCGTCTCGTTCAGTACAAAGGCTAGCTAAACAACAAACATGCACGGTTTCTATTAATGAATAGATACAGACATTAGAAACGTCACTGCTGAAATCGTACACGTGCATGTTTGTGTTTTAACGAGTTCTGATGCATTTCGATCGCGTGTCTCGCATCGTATCGAATTCAACATAAATTTTTCGAATTCCTTGCTGAAATAACCCGTAGTGTCAATTAGTGAATCGCGGACGAGGTTCAGTGTTTCGCGGTGGGTGATGTAATAACTGACAGCGGGCTCAATCCGTGCAGAGGAGTCTATTTTTGTACCGTTACGCAGTGATTAGCGCGCGTGCTTCCTATTGTGAATTTGAAAAGTGCGCCGGCAGTTCGTCGTGTTGTTCGAATCGTAAGAGTGTGCTCTGCATTCTTAGACTATGTAACGTATAGGAGAGTTGAGATGAACAGTTGAAGGCGTTTCGTGTTTGACCTCATGAATGTTGACATAGTTGAGAGGATGTATTTGCAGTTGAACTCGGAATTATGTATTCGTACTTTCACAAATTAATTCTACTTTTGTCTCGCGATCCACAAAAAGTGTTCAATAAATGATTATTGATCATTTATGATTGTTGTTTATCCGTATTTTAATAGCAATGCTATCATCCTCAGACCGCCGAGTACAGAACAATCTATTTTTTAAATAATAAATCATATATATACATATATATATATATATATATATATATATATATATACATACATATATATATATATATATATATATATATATATATATATACATATATATATATATATATATATATACATATATATATATATATATATATATATATATATATATATATATATATATATATATATATATATATATATATATATATATATATATATATATATATATATACAGTTCAGTGGATCAGGATAAAATTCAGGCCTATCCTGAAGAGAGACAATCTAATCCTGATTGTGGGATGGAAAGGGGAATTGTCTAGAGTATAATAAGTGTAGTTTGTAAAACGGAGAAAAATGGAAAAAAATTAATCAATTTTTTGCAATAAATTAAAAAATAATAATCGCATGAAAAAAGTATAAGAACCAAAGTTGTAGAGAATTAAATTTCTCACAAAATGGCTTATTAATTTCTTTTGTAGCTATAACAAAAAACGTGATATGTAAAAAAATATTAACCCGGAATTTAGCCCTTTTTTTCGCGCTGGCCGCGACAGTGTAAGGTCTGACAGTTCATAAAAGTGTAATTATACTCTAGACAATATTCCCCTTTCATCACAACCAGAATTAGATTGTCCATTCTGATGTAATATTTCACAACAAGATCTATTGGACTAATATATATATATATATATATATATATATATATATATATATATATATATATATATATATATATATCAATCATAGAAGATTCATTTTTTAAAAAAAAACACGAGTAAAATCATACACGGCCAACTACGTCTGTTCATGAAAACATAGTTGACTGAAGAAGAAAACAATAAGAGCATGAACTGACTGTGGGGATATCCAGATAAACAGGGCCTACTATGTCCGTTTGTTATATTATATATAATTATCAGAAAAAGCAAAAATACGAGTTACCACATACAACTTCTACTATAAATAAAACTTATTAAGGCTATTCGCGATTTATAATAAACATACAACGTCGTAATCGGACAGAGAAATCTAGTAATTAAGTGGGAAATGTTTTGTTGTTTACTTCCGTTCATAGAATCAAGGCAGCCGGGTGTTAGAACGTGTTCAATGACTAGAAACAAGTGAAGCTGAATCTGTCAACTTGTAAATATTTCAATTTTAGAATTCGAGACCATCTTTATATTCTTCATTTTATACACGCTCATTGAACACCAATAACAGAGCTGTGATTGTAGTATTGTACACGATCTCGAGTGTTATATATATATATATATATATATATATATATATATATATATGCATATGTACGGTTGCTAGGCAAGGGGTTAATATTTTTGTTATTTAATAACCTTGATGTTTTCACGGGCTTTGTGCAACAAAGAGTAAACAGCCTCTTTGATCACAATATCTATTAGTTACTCAAACAGTAAGAAATTTTATTAAAATAACTTACAAAAATATGAGTTCCTCCCTGTTATTAAATAACAATAGCTTGATCAAATTTTGTCTGAATACAAGGTAAAATTGTATCTTAAGCAATGACGTTTTATCACTTGTTATTTAAAAATGTACTATTATAAAAAACAGATACACTATTAAGGTTTTTTACAGTCATTATCAGTGTTCGCGAAAATAAGCAAACAGTGATTAAAAAATAATAAAAAAAATTATCCACCGCGTATCAGTAATAACGTGATGTAATATCGGAGCGCGGTTTCGGGGATAAAAACAACATATAAATACTACGAGATAAATACCTTCAATGGACTGTTAATACGTGTGTCGTCAACATCCGAATTTCCGAATACTGTATTGACATTTTTTTTTTTAAAAAAAGAACAATTAAGAAAATGTACCGTCGGTTCGGTGTCAGTTTGCGGAATTGCGCGACGGAGTGTGTGAATTAGCTTCGCGCGTTCTCTATCTCTTTCTTTCCGTTCCGAATTCGAGTTTGTTTTGTTTTTAGTGTGAGAAAATATTTGAAACGAAAAATGAATTATAGGTACGTATTAATTACATTTTATTTAAATTCATGTCGTAGCAACCTTGAGACGATATTATAATAGCATGCCGATTGCGTGTTGTTTTCGTTTGTTTATTATTTTTTTTTATCGCAGATTAACACGATAAGAATTTAACATAGCAGTAAAAAATATATTAAGCTGGTCAAAAAGTAATGTCGGAACTTCCATTAAAAAACAAGTTTTCTTTTTTTAAATATAAGAAAATTCCAGAACATATTCACCATTTCAATCCACAACCTGTTTCACAATCCCATCCTCCCAGGACTTCCCATCATTTCTAGACGAAAATGTTAACAAGTGCATTTAGCAAACATCCAGAGAATCACAGTTCTTACATTAAACGAGTTCTACAGAGATTGAAACAAATGATAATCCAGGGGAATGATGTAAACTGACAAAAAAATCTAGAAACTAATTAGTGAAAGTTTCGTTATTTATTTTCTTTTCTAGAATAAAAGGCAGCCGGGTATTCGAACTAATTTTATGGTATGGAATAAGTTAAACTGAATTTGTTAACTTGTAAATATTTTAAGTTTAGAATCCAGAGCTATCTTTAATATCCGTCATTTAGTACATGCTAGCTGAACACTAACAAGAGTGCTGTGATCAGAAGTATTGTAAAGGATCTAGAGTGTTGTATATATATATGTATGTATGTATATATATATATATATATATATATATATATATATATATATATATATAATCAGCCTATATCAATCCTCTGCTGGATAAAGGCTTCTTCCATGATTTTCCATTTTTTACGATGGAATGCTTCTCTTTTCCACTGATTTCAAATAAAATTTTCAATTTCCTCATCCCACCTGTTCATTGGGCTTTTTTTCGGTCTTTTTACTTGGTTCCCAGTCAATAATTTCTGTTGTCCATCGATTGTATTCTCTTCTTGCAACATTCCCCGCCCATTTCCATTCTAGACTTTTTACTCTTCTTATTACAATATATATATATATATATAGTCTATGGTTGTTAGCCAACGATCTTTGTTATTTAAATCGTTGACCGTTTTAATCGATACGTCACTATTACTGTTTTGTTTCGCAGTATAGATTTTTTATTGGGCGGTTTGGCCGCAGTCGGCGCCGGCTTCTTCACCAACCCGCTCGAGGTCGTCAAGACTCGCATGCAACTCCAAGGCGAATTGCAGGCGAGGGGTCAGCATGCGATCCATTATAAGAACGTTGTG
This sequence comes from Acanthacorydalis orientalis, assembly GCA_034766995.1. NCBI lineage: Eukaryota > Metazoa > Arthropoda > Insecta > Megaloptera > Corydalidae > Acanthacorydalis > Acanthacorydalis orientalis. The sequence continues at coordinate 2,831,702 of CM068314.1, forward strand.
CATGGGATGTACGCCGTCGCCAGAGCAGACGGGATCCTCGCGCTGCAAAAGGGTCTAGTGCCCGCTTTGTGGGTGCAGCTGTTTCTAAACGGATTTAGGTACGGCCACGTGAAACTTAACGAAAAAAAAAAAAACATTTTAGCTGAATATTATTTGGAAATCTGAAAAGGACGACCTGACCGAATTCCACGATTACATTTCGAATAGGTTAGGTATCTATCAGGGATGCGAATCGCGAGGGCTGACGTTAGACAAGGACGGAAACACGAATCTCTTGAAGAGCATGTTCTACGGCGCGTTCGGGGCAACAGTGGGCGCTGTCGCGTCGAGTCCTCTCTTTCTAGTAAAAACGCACCTTCAGTCACAGGCAGCTGCGAGTGTCGCAGTCGGACATCAACATAATCATACAGGATCTTGGACTGCTTTGAAATTGATTTATAATCAACACGGAATTAAAGGTTAATTACATATTATAAATATATATATATATATATATATATATAATGTATATATGGACTTATTTAGGCCTATGGAGAGGGGTTTCTGCGACGGTTCCAAGGACAGCGTTGGGAGGATCTTCCCAACTAACATCGTTTGCGATGAGCAAAGAATGGCTGGAGAATCAGAACGCGTTTCCGAATGCGCCGCTATTATGCACTTTCGTCGCGTCGATGATAGGTGGCGTTGCTGTCAGTGTTGTCATGACGCCATTCGATCTTATTCTCACACGTTTGTATAATCAAGGTACGGATTGAATATGAGGAAAATCAGTGAGTAATGTTTTCTATTTTTTAAATTATGATTGTAAAAAAAATAACACACAATACTTGGTGTTGGTGTATATGTGTATATCCAGTAGATTTGTTCGAAATTAGACATGGATCAAAGGTTTAGACCTTCAGCCGTAAAAATGTCTGTTCGAAGATTGCCGTGACATTGTCTGGAGACACAAAGATTAGATTTCTACACTGATGAAATGATTAGATTGAAAAATAAATATATCATTTGAAAGGTTTCATTTCGACCTCTCTTCCCTTTTACGCTTTATTAAAACATCTCAAACCATTCAAGAGAAACTAGACCGCGTGTAAAACTTTTCAACCGGCCATCGTAATATTTAAATCAGTGTGATCTTGCCCCAAATACATAAACATTCCAATAAAGAAATACAGAATATTTGCCTTGTATCATTTCTATAAAAATATTAAAATGTTTATCAATGTGCTAAAATCCCGAACCCGTGCTCTATATGAAAATGATTGGGTTCGAAACTGGTTAACATTAAAAAACACTAGTATTTGTTTTTGGCCTTCTCATATTTTTTTCGGTAAATCAGTTCAGGATCTTTCTATACACCTGAATGAATTTCTAGTTTATACATAAATTCAAATCCATGTTATGGAACGTTGATTGAAAACACCGAGCGACGACGCCATTCTCTATTTCCCTTAAATCCGCTTTAATTGCATGTTTTGTCTTTCAAGGCGTCGACGCGAACGGAAAAGGCATTTTATACAAGAGTTACTTCGACTGTACGTGGAAGATATGGAGAAGTGAAGGATTTCTCGGATTCTATAAAGGCCTAGGACCGAACTATATAAGACTAGGACCGCACACCGTACTCTGTCTGATGTTTTGGGACGAGTTGAAGAAACTGTACGCACGACTATTCGAAGGAGATAAAAAAAATGTTAAAATAGTTTGATATCAAAGTCATATGATTTAATGTAATAAAGTTGTTGTAATAAATTAAGTAGACATGTTTAAGTCGAGACGTTGATTGCATAATCCTATTTTCCTCCTCTCACCTATATATAAGAATTTCCAAAAAGCTGTTGAGTGAAAAAAAGCATGACTGTCTTATTATCAAACATGAAAAATATATGAATGATGTGTAAGTGAAAATTGTTTGAGTGCTCGATAGGTAAAAAAAATACTGACAAATTGAATAGTTTATTCCGTTTATATTTGTATAAAAAACAATGACGTTTCGTTAAAAAAATCAGTCAAAATCTTACAATCGATTATTTGTGCGTTGTGTGCACGAAACTGCGCTGATTTTCAAAAAAAAAGTTTAAGCATGCGCGGGGCTGCTTGCTCGTAATAAATCTCTACGCCGACTGCTTGAAACGTTTGATTGTTTCACTGAAACGCGCAGTGTTCTAGATCATAAAACAACTCCGTTTAATTTACTACCAAATGTTAGAATATTCGTTCAACTCTTTATGTACTATCAGGACACTCGAATTGCATAAACAAAACCTGATATTAAATAATCAACGATTTAGAATTAAACTCACGGGACTCCTATGTTCGAACTTAAAAAAAAGTCTTAAAATTTACATTCTTTTAAAAAAAATTCTATTTTATTTTCGAATGTTACTCTTTTCCGTAATAAAAATTACACTGTTCCATTTTTGCACTTTAATTGATTCAGTAAACAAAGGTTATCACATTGAAATTTTATTCAGTCGTTTTTGTTCAGAATATACAATCTGAGCCGGTTTTGTACGAACATTTCTGGTCTTACAAATTGTTTACTGAAATAAACACATTGGTCTCAGTTCATATAAACCAGTATTAGGCATAGAATCGACCGAATTGTTAAATCAACATTTTCGAAACAATCAAAATTGATCATACATCGGATAAAAATGTCCGATAACTAATAAAAACCTATACAAATATACCTAACCTAAATCTAAAATTACACAACTTCTTAAATTTAAGAAATACTAGAAGTGATGTTGTGGTCTTATGAGATCTTTGTGACTTGATCACACACTTAAGCCGGAACAAGATGGGCATAAATCGATAAAAAGTCGATTTAGTTCGGGGGGACAAAGAGAACGCGGACAATGTGCGTTAACTTTCGCCGATCGATTTCGGCTTAACATCTGCTACCGGTATCGTTGCGGCAGTGTCGTTCGAGTCCCTCGAACTCGACGGTGACATCACGAGAGGACGCGATTTTAGACCGTTACTGCACAGTTTCACAATGTGGCCAATGTCCTGACCTTTCGTTTCCGGCAAGTAGATTCTATAAGAAAAACGTACACTGATACAATGAGATCGAAGCGTGCGTCGATACTAATACCATGGCGGGTACAAAGCTCACTAGATACTGAAATCGACTGAAATATCGGAAACATCAAGAAACGCACGAATCGAGACAGTGAATAGATCGAAGAGGGTGTGTTTTGTTTCAATAATTATTGTTGAACTAAAAGAAACAGCTGAAAATTCATAGCTTGCTATAACTATTGTTGAAATTTTCTGTGACATGATTTCTCTGTCACCAAAATCCATTATATTTTTGTTTTGTTTATAAAAAAGACGTTTTCAGACTTTAAACACGCTAATATAAATTTGACAATTGTCAATATGAAATTTGATATTTTAATTGTTTCTTAAGTCATTCTAATGCTGCAACGATATTTACAGCAAGACTAGATACGTTGAAAGTGTAATATATATGAAGTGTACTGTTTAATTAAATTTCTTCCTGTTTTCTATTCTTTTTAAAATTCAGAACGTGTCCAAAAGTGAAATTAAAAAAAAACACCCATTTACCTTAAAAAGAAGAAAAGGCACACGCAGCACGTGATGAATATGAGGAATGAGTAAGGTCCGATGAGGAACTGCATCGTCGGAAAGAACATCCCGACGAGAAAATTCCCCGTCCAGTTCGACATACTCCCCAGCGCCATCGCTGCAGGTCTTGGTCCGACGTCGAACAGTTCCGAACCGATGAAATACGGTATCGGCCCCAGGCCGAGCCCGTACGTGAACACGAAGAGCATGACGGCCACGATACACATGTACGCCATCCAGTCGGTCGCGGACTGCAATGAAACAAAACAGTAACGTGAACAGGCATGCGGTCCAGGGCGCAGAGTCGAACAACTTACGATGAAAATGATGGACAGCATGAGGAATACGAGCGAGATAGTCGCTGTCAGGATGCTGACCTGTGCCAGAGTCCTTCGTCCGATGTAGAATGTTAACGGAATTGCAAGTAACGCGACCTTAAAGTTGATGAATCCGGCTCCAATGTTAGCGTACTGGCTGTTCTCGTCCGACAGACCGGCTGATTTGAATATAGTCACGGAATAGTAAAATACCTGAATGAATGCGTACATCTCTATGACATTTTTTCGCGTTAAATTGACAAAAAAAAACAAATTAACAACAAAACAACGATAGGAATTTATTATTAAAAAAACAATAATTAAAAGCGAAACAACGACTTGTTAATAATAAAAAAAAGAAATGAATAACAAAACAACAAAGGGTTTTTATAATTTTTTTTTAAAAATAAATAAACAACGAAACAAAGACAAACATTTATAATTAAAAAAAAAAAAAACAAAACAAAAAATAAACAACGAAACAACGATAGGTATTTATAATACAAAAAAAACACAAACAAAACAAAAATGATCAACGACATAACGATAGGCCATTATAATAAAGGAAAGAAAGAAACGAACAAAGAAATAACGTTGGTATTTATTAGTAAAAAAAAAGCAATAAATGAAGAATGAAGCAATGACGGGCAAACAATTTACTTTTTATAATAAAAAAAATCACAACGTTAAAAATTGACAGAAAGTACTAAAACACGACTCACTGCATTAATACCGCTCAACTGTTGTCCGGCTTGCAGAGAACAGACGAGCATCAGTGGTAACCTCAACGACGGCTCCTTCAACACTTTACCGATACTCCAATCTTCGCCGCCATCTTCCTTCGCGCGGCGCGCGTCACGAAAACTGTCGATCTCAGACGTTAGCATTTCTGGTTTCATGTTCCTCACGCGGCACAATTCTGCAAATTTCGTTATTCTCATTAGGCAACTTTAATTGTCGATTCAGTCGGTCTGGTCAGTTTTAGGATTTCTAAGTTTTCTCTAGGATTTAAAGAAGTGCTAAAACAATCACTGCTTACATACCTCTGACCGCGAGATGCGACTGATTCTTGATGACGAACAAATACTTGGGACTCTCGGGTAAAAAAGGTAGAATGACTAATGTTAATATGCTGAGCAATACGTAGAACGACAAAAGGAAGTGCCACGTTGTCTCAGTGCCTGGAATTAAAAAAATATTTTTTAATATACCTTAGCATCAATACAATGGCATCGCACATACTAATAAAAACATTTTTCTTGTTTGTGGGGTAAGGTGAGGTTATATTTTTTTATAAGTTGATAAAAAAAATATTGTAAGATAAGTTGAAACTCATACTGACTTCTATCTTTAGGTCTAGTACGTTTAAGTTAATTAACAAATTGGATTAATCATGTATGTCTAGATTTATTTAACACATGAAAAATCATATTTTTGTCTTTTTCGGATAATTATAACAAACAGACATAGTCGGCCGTGTAAATCCATATGTCTATAACATTAAAATCTATTTCATTTTCTTTCTAGGCCAACTGTGTTTTAATGGGCAGGCTTAGTCGACCGTGCATGTCTCTTCTTTTCTAACACACGGAACTTCGTATTTTTTTCCTTTACGGCCAACTATATCTAATTTAACGATCGGAATTAGTCGCCTGTGTATGTCTAACCCGTTCCAATATACTGCGACATGTATTGTTGTCTTTATCGAGTAACTATGAAAGACTGTCGAGTCGAACGGTTATCGAACTAGTGTAATTATTGGACATAATATTTATTTCGTTGTAAAAGTACTCACCTAAAAGTTGTTTAAGACCCATCACCTGACTAAAAAGTACGCCGAATGTCAAACCGAAAGGACACAATACACCCATAGCTCCTCTCTGTTCGATCGGCGATAGTTCTGTTAAGTACATTGGCATTGTGCTCGTTATCAGACCTGCAACAATTAAAAATGAATATTTCTAAAATTGTACTGTTAAAATCTGCACTTTATCATCTGTATATCAATGTTGAATAAGTACTCACCGCCTGATATGCCTATAAGCAGTCTTCCTAGTATCAACAGTTCGACGGAACCGAGATTTTTACAGCTGATGAAAAGCACGGCCGCTATTATTGACATTACGTTCGATACGATGAGGGTACCTTTCCGGCCGATCCGGTCCGCGACCGCGGATCCGGTCAAAGAACCTATCATACCACCGACGATGAACACAGAGACGACCGCTGACCATAATATCTCCAACGACGACTCTGACAGCTCTTTATCGTACAGACTGTGTATCGACTCGTTACAGAATTGCTTTATGATCTGAATGTACAGGACGTTTATTTAACAGATGTCGTTTTTAGAGAAAACGGCTTAGTTGTTAATAAAAAAAGATATTAATTTAAATTAATCATGTACAAATTATTACAATGACATCCATCAAACTAAAAGAAATATGTAATTATATTTTTGACTATGCATTAATTACTTGTGCAGGCGTGTTGACGACACCGATACCGTATCCAACAGGTAACGAACAGCCCAACGTGGTCGACACGCCTGCCAGAATGAGGAGAAATGTCCATCCCGGCTTCGGATCGATATCGGTACTCAGCTCCGCGTCATCGCTCGTGTCGAGCTGGAAAGAAAATTGCGGTTAACCTCCGAATCATTCAAGTTTTCCAGTTTTTAAAATTGGTTTATTAAATGAAGCGTCGACGAGATCACAGTATATCTGTGTTAAGTGTATGTAGATAAAATTAAAAGTACTCCTACGTTGAAAGCATCAAAGTTATTAAAGAAACGTTCAATACTTGTAGTATGGACATTGAAAGGATATTATCAGTGTATGCTATGAACTCACTCATAAGCATAATAGTGAGTACTATGGTCATATATATCTTCAATAAACATCAATGTGTGCTATGAAATTCACAAGGATCCAATAAATACTATCAACGAATGCTATGAACTTATAAGAAAGTCGATAATCTTTTTAGCGAGCGCTAGGACTCATATATGTTCAACAAATATTACAACGTGTGCTTTGGACTCATCTACGGGTTTAACAAACGTCAACGTGTGCTATGAAATACACATGCGTCCAAAAAATATTATCAACATATGCTCTGAGATACATATTCATCCAACAAATATTATCACCGTATGCTACGGACTCAAATATGTATTTATTAATTAGCGTGTACTATGAACTCGTAAGAACTTAACCATTTTTTTAACTAGTGCTTTGGACTTATGTATTAAATAAACAGAATGTGCTATGAAATACATATGCGTCCAACAAACATCATCAGCATGTGCTACGGACTCACATATGCGTTTATATATAATATTATCAGCGTGTGCTGTGGATCCATACATGTATTAAAGAAATATCAACCTGCGTTAGGTCTCGTGTGTCTAGATCAGCATTTGAGAAGCATACAGCCCGCTTAAAAATATCGTTCACCTGTAATGATCGTACCGTATACTAAAATGATTATTTCAATATTTTCAGTAAAGCTATCAAACTATGTTTCAAGTTTCTCAGGTTCTTAATTTCTAATGTTGATAGCATGTGGGACTCAACTTGGTGTAGAACCAGGCCTACGACATTTGCTTATACTGCCAATACATTCATCTGGCTAGGGAATGTGAACGCTACTTGACGGCGCTATCAATAGGTCGGACCACGGGTCACTCTCTCACTCTTCAGTTCACTCTTGTCGTACTAATTTTTTACGTGCGCATTACATTTGCCTCAAAGTGAACAATCAGTACAGGAGACACCGAGCACTCCTAGAATTTTTAAAATTCGCACTCAAAAGTACCGACCTATTACTAAAGCCGCTATATCAATAGTTTACAGAGCAGTTGCCATGACCGCGTGGTGAGTGTCATAGGCCTGAGTAGAACTGTTCATTTACCACGAGAAACAACGCATTTTCATAAACTTAATCTGGATAATGTCAGGTATGGATTTATATGGCGTCTAACAAAAATCTGAGTGTGCTATTCATTCATTGTTTGCGTCAAATAATTATCAGAGTGAGCTGTGGGAAATTGTACATGTATTTAATAAATACAATCAGAGAGTGCTATAAATTTATACGAATTTGACAGGTGTAATCAATGTATGTTTTGGACGCCATATACATATTTTGAATTAATTGTTCCGGTATAGTCTTAGCAACCTCTGGAAAGTTCGCTCGATTTTCATTTATTAACTTATTCTTATATTGGTTTATTGTTTATTACATTTTTGTATCACTACGTAATCATATAATTAATGTAATTTAAAAGGTTGCAGAAATCAGATGTTAAAAAGAATCAAAGATCAGTGAGAGTGAGATTGCTTTCTGTATTTTTTTTAAAAAAAGAATATATGTTTAAAGAAACAACTGACTATCGCAATGAAAAAGTGAACTTTGATTTCTGACAAATACCGTGCGAAAACTGATTTATGAAATATTTTAGATGTAAATCATCACAAATTACCTTTGGATATTTTTGCATGAATTAAGAAGAAAGCTTTTCAAGTACTGATACTAAATAAACAAAAGAATGATTTGAAAAGACAACGCACTGACGCCTTTAATCCAGACAACACTGAAAGCTGATCATTTTTTAACAGCCATGTATTTAATCTCAACATAACCTTCTTCAAAAATGTAATCTCACGTTTTTTCATCGCCTACTTGCGCATATGGAATGAGTTACGGACGAGACACCGTATCAGCTGTAATTTCGACAATAGATTAATAAACCCGGAATGTAGATACATAATAGTGTCTCGCTTCATACTTGTCGTTTGGCCAATTCAGACCTGTTCCTGTGGATGAGCCAGGGTCGGTTTTAGAACAGAACGAGCGACGGACGAATTGTTCGAAGTGACAGTCTAGTAACACGAATCAAAACTGATCGTAGTTGACTAGCGCGTAGCTATTGTTTAACGAATTCGGATGACACTGTCATATAATTTAATGTCATCACTCTTGTTAGAAAATCAAAAATTGTAATTATGTTATCGGGTTTAGAAATTTATACTTTTCTATCTAATAAAACAAGGAATTGTCTACAGTTATGATACTGTGGTTAAATTCACTTTTACAAAATGAATTCTTTTGCACTTCACAAACGATAAAATGTTTTTCTGATCAAAAAATTTCAATAAATCATTATCGACAATTTTCATGCGTACTTCGAAGGCGACGTCATCACCTTAAGAGCGCCAAAGCCTACTACTCTCTGTTCCCCAAACACGAAATGTTAATAAAATAAAAATAATCTTACAGAGCACACTACGAGTGTTTCTATTATAAAAGCGGAAAAAGTGTCGACATCAGTTGTTTTCTCACACAAAAAGGTTATATTGTAGGAGTCTATATTTAATGAAAAATATGTATTCGTAACTAAAAACAATATAATAATAAAAATAAATTGCAAGTAATATATTTACAAGAAAACGCGAACGAATACCACCATCACGCTCTCATCGACAGACCTCTAGATTTTTAACATAAACAACAATTAAAACTGATCGACGATGATTTATTGGACACTTAGACTTTTCAGAATTTCGACATTTCAGAACTTCTTTTTGTCGTTTATAGAGTGAAAAATAAATTATTTATCAAATTGGATTAAAAGATTTTTATTCATACCCATGCAAATTCTAATTTTCGATTCTGAATCGTTGATCCAAGTGACATAACGGATCAAAATCGAAGATAAAGTTAAAACCTGACTCTTTCTTACAGATGAATTATTTTTTCACTCCACAAACTATAAAAATATTCAACAAATCATTACTGATCGTTATTTATACAAATTTCGATAGCGATGCTATTTTTTAGAGCGCTAAAGTGTAGTAGAAAAATTTTTCCAGGTCCTCTAACACGTGTAAACAAAAGATGACTGGGTTCTAGACATTCACTCGACCAGAAAGTACGGAACTGTATTGAAAACAGAACAGTGTGTATATAAACAAACTCAATATCGAAACCAGATCAAGTGAGTCATTGAAAAAAAACACAAACGAACGGACCTGACCGCACATGTTTAAAATTTGTCAAACACGACGTCAATCTTACAATAAACAAGATAATCTCGAGTTTTTTTTCTGCTTAGAAAAATAAACAAACGAAACACTTACTTTATCGAGCCTGTATTCTTCTTTCTTATCGTCGGCGTTCATCGTTTCATTGATATTTAAAACAAAACAAAAAAAAAATCGAATGTCAACACGCACTGACTGACGTATTAAATGTCAATATGTCAATGTACCATTACAGGAAATAACAATTGCGGTAATTAAAACAATTGATATTCGAACAAAAACGAAACTGTCGAATACGCACACCGCACACTTAGTTTACATCTGTGCGCGTCGCGATTGTTGCTTGTAGCTCGTGCGTGTACGCACGTACTTGCCGATCGATCAGTACTAGCGGTTCGTTGCCGAAACAGTCGCGAACGCGCCGCTCGATTTACTATCGTTTCGTATGTAGGAAATTCGTATCGAAACGTGATATGATAACAGTAAAAATCGTACAGAACGTGTATTTGTTTCTGCAGTCCTGTCATAATTCGAATAAACACTTTTCGTCCCGGCTTATCGGATAAACACGCGCGGCCATGTTGCTGAGTGGTTCGGCCGGCGATTATGGAAATTTACAACGTGCGGATGTATACACAAGTGCACTTGGATATATTAGAAACGGCGAAAAAAACGTGCACTGTTCTGTTTAAAGCATCTGTAGAATTTTTGTTGTGAGGATAATTGCTCAATCGAAGAATAAAGCAAGCTTGCACGATTCACGCGAGCAGTGTGAACGTGGTGTGCTGTGACTGACACCATCGTTTGTTTTTAGAATCAATTTTCAGATGATAAGAGAGAGGTAAATGTACAAGAATAGGAGTAAAAGAGACGATACTGAGATTAGATAATTAAATATTAGGCTGGTGCTGAAATAATTGCGGTTTTCACGTATCGAGTATATCAGTTAAAAATTATATTTACGAATCAAAATAAAGACCGTTGGCCTGCACACACTTCTCCCAACGGGGAACAGGTTTGTTTATTTCTACAAGATAGAATTCTCGATTCCTGGAATTCATCGAAAGCGCTTGATGCTTGATCTTTGGAAACCTTCTCACTTAGGAAATTACTTAAATGTTTTTAAAAAAATGATAATTTGTCGGAAACAGGTACGGAGAATATGGTGGGTGAGGTAAGGATTCATAACACAGTTCATTTAATTCTTTTAGTCATTTGTGAGAGGTCGGGCGTTGTCATGATGAAGAATTGGTCCTCTTCGATTGACTAATGCTGCCCGTAAACGATGCAACTTCACATGCATTTTTTCAGTTCCCTGATAATATTTTTCTGCTGTTATTGTTTCACCAGGAATTAAGAAGTTGTAGTGAATGATGCCACTTGCCGACCACCAAACAGTGACCATAATCTTTTTTTCTTTAAGCTCCTGTTTAGGAAACTGTTTAGGTGCTTCTCCTCGGCCTAGACACTGCGATGAACGTTTCCGATTGTTGGTAGAGAATCCACTTTTCATCACATGTGACAACGCGATCAAGAAAGGGATTATTTTTGTTACCCAGAAGAAACGCAGAGCAGACTTCGTATCGCCGAATTGCTTGATGTTCGTTTAGTTCATATGGCATCCATTTATCCATCTTTTTTGTTTTTCCAATTAAGCTGAAATGTAGAACAACTGATCAACATTGAGTTCTTCTGCTATCTCTCTGGTTGTTTTACATGAATCCGCTTCAATAATGGTTCTTAAAACATTGTTTACAGCTAAAAGACGTCCACGACCCTCCCATCATCAAGGCTTTCGTTTCCACCGCGAAATTTTGGAACCAGTGTTGAGCTGTACGCATATTAATTGACTCTTCACCAAAAACGAATTTGATATCTCGAGCAGTTTATGTTGCTTTACGTCCAAATTTAAACTCATACAACAATATCGAGCGAATTTGTTTTATTTCCACGACTAATTTAAGAGATTGTATCAAACAATACTAAAGAACGAAAACAATAGACATAAGCTGAAATCATTAGTGCTAATTTATTTGTTTACAACGATGTATGACATGACTATAACAAAAGACAACGGTAATTAGAAAAATCGACGCCAAACTTAATATGATAAAAACCGCAATTATTTTGTGTGTGCCGAATCATCGATTGTTTAACATTATTTCTTGTTTATGGGACCTGAAAATACCGACAGTCAATAAAGGAATTAAATGAATATTCTAACACTTGGTGGGACTTAAACGAGAATGTTTTATGATCTAGATTGTTGCGCATTTCAATAAAACGACTGAACGTTTCAAGTAGTCGACATAGTTTTAGTTCGTACAAGCAGCGTCGCGCATGCTTGATCTGTTTATTTGAAAATTAGCGCGTCTACCTGTATACAGCGGTCAAAAAATAGGTGGATTTTCTGACTGATTTTTTACGAAACAGATTGTTTGATATCAATTTTTGTTTATGGGAATTGAAAGTCTCGACCGCATGTTTGAAATTAATGCTACAGCTAAGTTGTTCCGTCAATGAGATAAACAGAACAAGTACTATTTCATTGGCAATTTGAATGAGTTACAATCATTCAAATTCTGATAATTTTTATGTACTGATAAACATTTCAGAACATTAACGAATAGTTAATATATTGTCGTTACAAATAAAATATTAAATAAACGTGCTATTGAAACAGATATATATTTTTTTGATTGCTATTAACGAAGAATAATGTATACTTATAGTCAAGTTTTTATGGATTTTTTCCTGATAATATAGTGAATGGATTATTAAAATTTCATAGGGTAGAATAAAGACTTCATTATTTATTAATCGACGATGATACTTTGTACAAATCTAATTTAAATATTGATATATGTATGCGTGTCAGTAAATAATTTGTATGTTAAAAATGGTTTTATTACAGTTCTGATAATGGATAAAGTCACTGTCACAGATGAATTATTTTTTCATTCTACGAACCACAAAAAAATCGCCTAGCCAACAATGTTCAATAAATTCTTTTTGATTGTTGATTATGTTACAAATTTAAATAGATTTTTCTGTACTTTAACTAATTGAAGATGACGGAATCTTCATCTAATCGCGTATAAACGGCAATTAAAAAAATGATCAACGATTTATTGAAATCTTTTTCCATTTTTTTTTCAATTTGTCGAATGAAAAAATAATAAATTTGTGGTGTCATTTATTATTCAGTATGAAAAAAACATTAGGTATTTATTCATTTACATGTCTGGTTCAGAAAAAAGCTCGAGACATCACTAAAATATGTTTAAATATTTACTGTAGAACATTTATGGAATTATAAAAAAATCAATGTTTTACTCTATGAAAATGTTGTATGCGAATTAAAATGTCACTGCATACAGGCAACCACAAATACATCTAAGCGTTTCGATTTGCATAACACAAAAAAAGCTGTGGACGTAGTACCTTGACCCAATTCCGATAACCGGGTTAATGACGTAAACGAGAATCGTCTACGTCATTATAGAACAATTGTTAATAAATCAAATAGATTTTATGCATGCGATACGTTTTTTTCTCTCATTATATAATAAATTGTTTTAAATTCATGCATTTATTTACGAGATGTAAACACTTGAGATGAGTGATAACCTCGTTTATAATAATCATTCATAATAGCCATTATTGTAATGTGCTTTTATCTAAAGTGCGATCGACGGGTTGAATTTGTTGATACATGAAAATGAATGTCAACATTTGTATATAATTCACATATATCATAACACTCCAGAAACAAACCACACGTCATCAGATTGTTTTTTCAAAAAATAACTGTTTAGTTTGACTATAAATCGACAGATGGCAATGGAAATATAGAAAATTGTAAATGTCTTGATTCGTTTGTTCATTTCAAAGCAGACTCGCTCGGCGGGCAAATAAATATTAAAATGTTATTTATCTGTTTTATTGATTAGCATCTGAATTCGTAACTCGGTTTCGAAAACGAATTCATTTTTATAGCACAACCCACAAACATTTTTCTGATCAAAAATGTTCAATATACGATTATTGATTATTTTTGATTGTTGCCTATGCGAACAACGATGGCGTACACATCATTATTTTGAGGTACATGAGAATTTAACTTTAAAAATTTAATTTTTATATACATCACTACTTCTTATATCTAAATGTATTTCTGTAACTCATCTCCAGCAGTTCACTCTTTATTTAGATATAAGAAGTGGATATATATATATATATATATATAATTCCATTTTAAAAGATTTACATTTTTTTGTACATTGACGCTCTGACGACGATGGCATCAGCATCGAAATGAGCATAAATACACTCAAAAACGATCAATAATAATTTATTTAATATTTTTGACTTGAAATTTTTTTACGAATTATGGAATGAGAAAAGAATTCAGTTATAAAAGTAACTAAATCATAAGAAACTTACTATGTCTAAACCTTTCCAATATATAGTAACTCATATCGTTCTCTTGTTCGTTCAGCTAACAAATAAAACAGTTGGCCTTGTTTGTCTGTACTATTCTAACATGCGAAAACACATTTTTTTACAAGTGATATGTTAGAAATGTTCAATATACTCAGGCGACTGCACTGAATCGTCGAATCAAAATTAGCAGACAGAGAGAACGATATGAGTTACTGTATGTTAGAGAAGTATGGACATACACGGCCGCCTGATCTCTATAATCGTGTTTAATCAAATGAAAAACAGTGATGACACTGTGGCTAAACAGGAAATTTCTTTTTTCAGATCACAGTCTGAAAAAACCGAGAAGGTATACAAAAAAATCAGAATTTTCTGTACTGTTAGCCACACTGAAGATGATGGTTTTGTCAACGAAATGTACATAAGAATCAAAAATGATTGACAATTTATTGAATATTTATGACCAGGAGAATGTTTTCTGGTTTGTGGAATAAAAAAAAGAATTTGTGTGTGAAAGAAAATTAGTAATTTTAGAATTGTGAGAAAATCCTCAGAGCCGAGTTGTAAAATCAAAATTGATGAATAAAAATAATGATTAGAGTTACAGTACATTAGAAAAATCAGGATATGCACTGCCGCCTATATCTGTTTATAAACTGGAATATTAAAATGAAAACGCTATGTTAAAAAGGTGTAAATTTATTTACACAGCAGACTACATTTAAATGTCAAATGAAACTTGGCAGATAAAGAGAATTATACAAATTTCTATGTATTAGAAGAGTTTGAACATACTCGGCTTATAACTCCTGACATCAAATCCGACGTAGTCGACCGAAAAAGACAAGAACAGAACTGTTTTAGAAACAATGTATCGATATATACACATCTTGCTATGTTTAGATGTGAAATCGAATAAGAGACATGGAGTTATTATTCGTTGAAAGATTTGATTGGATTTCCACGGACGACTCTATATCTGAACATCGAGTAATATGAATTCGTTTACTTTAAAAATGTTTCGTTATGGCGAACTAGGTCCTTTTGTTAAATAGATTTAATTCTAGGACTGGATAATTGATTTTTAATTTGAAATTCGAATACAAGCACGTCAGGAGTTCGTACAATACATAGTTATTTCGTAATGTTTTTTTTTTTTAATATTAAATGATTATTCAAAAGATTTATTTGAACCTTCATTTACTGAATTAATTAAAATGAGAAAATGGAACAAAGTAATTTTCATTATGAAAACGAATAACTTCTGAAAATTGAATAGATTGAATATTTTTTTAAAAATGTAAATTGTAGAAGTTTTTTTCTGACACGGAAGTCCTCCCGTGAAGTGCATAATGAATAGTCAATCATTTAATATCAGTTTTTGTCATGGAACTTGAAAGTCTTTACAGTACATAAATGTTTAAAGAGATCTAGTAGGCGTCTGTCATATGTACAAAAACAACAACATCCATTTAAACAGACGAATGTCGATAAGTTATTTTCATTACTTGAGAAAAGGGACTAGGAGATTCGGAATCCAGATTATAATTTATTTACTTATTTCAGATTGGATTTGAATAAAATATCAACGAATTATCGAACCCGTAAGAAAATCCGACTCGACGATTTGTGATTACTGAAAGAGAAACAACTGAAAAAACGTTCATCTCGAAAATAACAAAAATAAAAAATAGAGAAAGGTAGATATGTATAATGTAACACAAAACGTATATAGAATGTTCTTCACTTTTTATTCATCATTATTTTCTCTTCGATACAAAACAGTACATTATCAAAAGAATTTCATCGATTTCGACCCTTTAACTGACGCAATGAGACAATGGCACCGAGCCGTCCAAAATATATGGAATAAACAGCCAGTTAAAGAGTCGAGAGATACAAACCTAACCTATAAAATACGTACAAAACGTGAGATCAATGATAATTCGGTCAGTTGCCTCGAATGAAACAAAAATGCTGAATTTTTTTACAATACGCTATCTTTTTTTTCATCACCGAGTTGATCTAAATTTCAACGGCACAAATTAGAATTCTCAAAAAAAAAAATTATAAAAACGTTTCATCAACAGTTCATCACAAATACATGTACTCTAAAATCTTATTATTCGAAAACGACTAGTACAAAATATATTTTCGTTTTTTTCCGTCCTCGTCTCTCGTCCGACGGTGACTTACTCGATCGCCATTATCACAATTTCAATAGTGATTTTTCAATACGAAAACTGATCATCGAATATGTTTTTAATCGTAAGGGAAAAGAGAGTATCGATTGAGTAGCTCTTTGTATGAGAATATGTTTCGATCTTCGAGCATTACCGAAACTCTAACAATGAAATTCGACGGAAATACTCTAACAAGAATTGGTATTATAACGTATGCACACGTTTTCTTATTTTGTTTCTTTCTCAAAGTATTCAATTCAGAAAGATTTTAATTGCACTTCGAAAGCGATCGAATGTTAATTAAGCCTAGACGCGCACTGCAACTTCTAATCGGTCTTACTCTGTCTGTCTAGTTAACTGGAGGATCTTCCCTTTTCAATAATGCGAGTTTTGAGCATTGAGGCTTACGACTTGCGCAGTTTGATTATCTTGAACGTTTCGTCAGTTTTTTTTTACTACCTAGCAGCATTTTACATGCCTTTATGATAAGGCCATATCTCGCAAATTCAGCCAATAGAATTATCCAGAGTACCAGCGAAGGTACCTTCTTTGATATCGTTTTGAGGCGTTGTAACCGACATACACACAGCCTCACAAGTCCTCGTCCTCCGACACAAGCAGACTGAACCGCTCGTAACAAAAGTACTCAGCGACAAGGTCGTTCTTGTCCAGCGCACGAATTCTCATTGACCTCGACTGTACCGTACAGTCGGGTCGATTATCTCGTCGATCGTAGAGCCGAGGTCGCGGTTCAGGGCGAATTCTTAGAAGACGCACAATACATGAAAACGCTTCGAACGGTTTCCTTTATACGCGTATGCATTGAAAACCACATAACCTCACTCTTACGTGGTCGAATTCCACGCGAATTTATCGATTTTTTTAAAAAAATGATTGCAGTTTACGCTGTTCTGTGCAATAAATGGCACTGAGAATATATGTAAAGCAAAGCTCGACCGAACTCGTTCAATTTATTAGGACACGTTCACAACTGGTCATCAACTGAACAATCAGCCGACTTTGATGCAAAACAAGCGTTTTATGAATCAGAACGCGCGTGATTCATCGGTTGACTAGATCCGATTATTCATTGTTTATCAAATAACAACTACGACTGTTTCTTTGTTATATTTACACAGGTGTCTTGAAAATGTTTATTCGATCGATATGGATCGTTGTGATTGAATAAAACTTTTCGTATGTACTTGGAATACATAAAATTTTACATAAAAGATTACACGATGTGTCCAGTGGTAAAAACGAGGATCAAGGCCGTGATAGATTCAAAATAGAGTGCAAAGAACAGAAAAAAAGTAGATAATATTTTTGTATATGCAAACATAATCAAAGCAACGATAGAGGAAAGTGGTAAAACTTTTCATCAATCTATTTTATAAACATTCTGTCAATGCTGCTAACTGAAGAAACTTTAAATTATTAAAAAAAATAGTTGGCTAGACTGTCGATGCTATAACGTTTCCGTATTTGTTACTGACAGATGTTAGAAATTCGTACTGACTTTTAAAGGTTTCCTATTTATGATTTTAGATAAGTACAGACAAAGAGAATAGATAATTCTACCGCTGTTTTCTTTATGGTGTATGAAGCTGCAATGTGCAGCATTCTATAGTGCCGTCTGTTTTGATTGTCACGGAATTAACTTAAACCACAGCACGGTCTTACATACAGGTCTGGAAACGGGACCGCTTGCTGGTCGAGCTTTTAATAATGATTTTCGCCAATACGCGACGCCACCCGTAAAGGGATACACTCCCATCCTTATCTTTCACAGTATAGTGCAAATTTAAATATGTATTAATAAAGACAAAATTGTTAAATGAGTGCAAGTGCGCGACATTTATCATTTTTTAATACTCTATGACATTTTAATACTTGACTTCCATGAAAATTCGATTAGCAAAAAACGCTATTATCAGAATTATTCTAACATTACGAGAGAGGTGACAAGTAAGATATGATTAGGTACAAGTGTATCCCTCTACGGGTGGCAGCGCGTGGTGGCGGAAATTGTTATTAAAAGCTCGATCAACAAGCGGTACCGTTTTCGCCACTGAAATTGGTATTCTTTGCCAGATCTGTATGTAAGACCGTGATCCAGTTAGTGCCAGCCAATGCGTTTAGATACGTTGATACCTGGACGTAACATCCAAGTTGGCCGATTGTCGAGTTGTCGAAATTGTGACCAGATTTTTTAACCAGCTAACTAGATAGTTGACTGCGCGCGTGGTCTGAGAAAGGTCAATAATTCTCAGCCAACTAAACCGTCGATCGACTAATAATTACTAGTGCGCACTAGCTTTGAAAATCATGAGTCATGCTTATAATATTTTACTAAAAATTGCAACTAGGTCTCACTGATTATTAATAGTTATTACACCACTACGTCTAAAATCTGTTCTTAAATTCAGAATAAATTTGAGTACCATTTGATCAAGTAGTACACAAAACATCAATGACTAATGAGATCTAGTTACAGTATTTAATGAAAGATTATGAGTATAGCACTCTCTTCTTAAAATAACAGAAACGATGCTTTGAAAAATATTTTTTAAACAAAAAACTCGACAGATTTGTTTTGTTTCATATTTTTTTTTCTTAAAAGAAATATGCGAATCGAAAGAATAGTTTAAAAATTCGTTGTTTCTATGAAAAGAGAAAGTATAAAAATCGTTCGAATCGAAAATAAAAATCAAGTAAAAAAAAAAAACAAAACACGAAATCAAAAACACATGCATTACTACCAACTGTTACTGCACATAACAGTGAACACTGTCCACATGTCAATCAGTGCCGGCAGGACAGAGCACACGCCGAACACCCACCAGTACCAACCACACTGCCAATTGTCGAGCATGAAGAATGTGAGGAGCACGGTGGCGCTTCCGTGGCTACCGACGGCTACGAAACGTGGTTAAGGAACGCATACGAGTTTGTGTTTGAGTACGACGCGTCCCCGTGCGCCAGACGCCCGTCGCACGTCGATTAATTCGATCTGAACGTGTTAGATAAACATTAAAGGATACACACAAGCGCAGAAGTGGAATGGAACATGGTGACACCAGTCAGGAATGCTAACAGTTCAAAGCCAATGAGTCCCAACGCAACACTCAGGCCTACCAGCAATCTATAACATGCGATTATGTTAGGTTATGTACGCGGTTTTCTTTCGGTACTGTTTATAGACGTTTAACACGTCACACAGGCCCGGTTGTTCAATCGCTCGTACGTCTATTCTTAAATTTATGACAGCGTTGAGTGACGGAAATGTCAAAATCGCTGTTATTCAGTCTCTGTACTTCACAATTAAGAACAAGCTTAACCTGATAGCCGTGTCGCCCTGTTTTAAAAGTGTGTACCTACACTGTGTCGTAAAAATAAACGGATGACGAGTATACTCGTCAAACAATGTATGCAGCAATGTAAAAACGAATTAAATTGTAACGAAATGACATTTGATTTTTTTTTGAAAAATCAATAATTTTGTTGGTCAAATTCATCTTAATGACGAGTATACTCGTCATGTACAGCTAACAGGTTAAGAGATTCGTAATTAAACGGCGAATATCGACAGCGCAAGCTTCTCCCAACACTATATTTACAAGTTTTGGCAGTTATAGAATGACATTATAAAAAACAAACGATCATTTGTCGCGGCCATTTAAACATACTGTATAGAATATTAATACCTAACCACAACTAACTAATATTTTAAAAGATTACAGTCACAGATAAATGGTTAAGATATTCTGATATGAAGGAGATTTAATAAATGCTAAAACAATTGTTCCAGCGCATTCTATTCTGATACACAGTCGAACAAAAAAGTACACTCACGACTTGCACAAAAAGTACCTCGAATAATTTTTGCATTTATTAAATATATTTATGACACTTGACAGAAATATTCTTTATTATCTACACTAATATATTATTTAAAAAAAATAGCACATTTAAATTTATTTCTAAGAAAACTGAATTTAATGCCGAAAAACGTGACAAAAAAGTCTAATATATTTGCGGATTAATCATAAGTTATGCATGTCCTGACATGTTTATTTCTGTTAAGGTCGCGCATGTTTAGTGATAAAGGGATTAAACATCCTCCCGCTGGTTGCTCCGTTGGCCCCTTTAACAAAATTTCCGATTTTGACAGATTTGAAAATCATGGAGAATCACTGGGAGAATCTTTCTAATGGGTTTACCTTGATGATTAAAAACGTCTCTACGCGAGAAAAAAAACCGTTCCTATGGGCGCGTTTCAACATAGTTGAAACAAAAACCGCAACTATTTTCCTACCAACCAAATATTTGTAAAAAGGCACGTTATGAACGGCTGCTTCTACAAAACACCGGTATTTGCAACTGCGCGTGCGTTTTCAATATCAACTGACATTTATTTCCCATCGACAGAATTTGTTAATTTATCATAGCGTTTTATTTGACCAATGTAGAAAAAAGATAAGTGTAAGTTATACTAAGCTGTTACTTAGTTTAGTAAACATTAAACTTAGTATTGAACAACCGAGCCATAGGTTCTTGTTTATAAGAGAAAACAATTGTGGAAATTATATTGATGTTTGTGAAAAATAGTTTTTATTTTCTATTACCAGATTTTTTCAACCCTTATCACTATAAATGGGAGCTCTACTATTAAATATGTACCAGCAGCGATTTTGCATTCAGCTGTTAAACCTGCTGATATTTTTCAATCAATATTAAGGCGCCCTCTCATCTATTTTCAGATTATATTTATCAGATTGCATTGTTTCCCTTTCAATTTAAACAATAACGAACAAATATAAACATGTAGGGACTTATTTATCGATTCGTATTAATAGTAGAACAGTGACTGAATCACTGCTACATTTTCAGACTTATTTCTTTGTAAGCTAGTGTACATTCTTTTTTTTATAAAAATTCCTCGGTAATTTTTATTTATTTTTTTTTAAAAATGTAAAATCGAAGATATTGCTTTCAAATATTTGTTATAAGCAAATTAGAAAAATAATTGAAAGAATGTTATATGAATTTTATGGTTGGAGTGATAAGGGTTAACATTTATATTCAAATCAATTCAAAAGTCTTTGCGGTCGTACCGATCGAGTTACTTCTACAGTACAAGCCAAAATCATTGATATAGTTCAGAGCTTGCCTCTTTTTGGGTTATTTCCATATGTAGAAGCAATTTATCTAAGCAGTTAAAGATAATTTAGACGCATATTGACGTATCAGAGTAAGATGGAAAATATAAAAAAAAAACTGAATATAGTTTTAAGACAAACTTTCCTATTGTTTGCTTATGAAATCGAAAGACAAGCATGTGCTAGTTAGATCTTTTAGAAGTTTCCTTCTCTCTTAAACGTATAAAGTCTCACAACACTGGAATTCGTTTACAGTAAACCCAGTTATAACGCGGTTTCCATGCAACGCGGAGCAAAAATTTCGATAGCCCTCTCATAACGCGGTACTTATTTAGCACGATTTCTACATAAAACAACTTAATTAGTTTAAGCAGTTTTCCTAAGCATGCATTTTTCTATTACACTTTTACGATTGAATTAATGAGGAATTCCCCTGTTTTTTTCCTCATACACGTACATGACCATTTTTCAATTTCAGTTGTCAGGGAATTCCCCTGTAAACGCTGCAGCATTGCTTTTTTTTATCAAAACTAATAATATAGTGCTATGAGAATGCATTTTTTATACGATGCGGTTCGCGATACGAATTAATCGCGTTATAGGTGGGTTGACTGTATTATAAAACAAACTCTAATTAAATCAGATCGCAGTGTAGTTTTGGGGAAAAAAAAAACAAAACAAAAAAAACCGCATCGGGAAAATACGGATGCGTCAATGTATCAGAGAAACAAATGAATCGAAAACAACGCAAAGACTTCTGAAACGATCGGTAGACAAACAGAACTGATGACTTACTGCGTATGCTGAGCCCGAAACAGTATCGGCGATGGGTTTGAGGGCAGACATGCAGTCGTCATCTCCTGGCTGCTCCATAGTAATGTCACTGCTACGCAAAGGTGTGCCAAAAGTGTCAGAAAACGGGCCGGCACCAAGCAGGTCGCGTTGTACATTACCAGTTCTTTCTGATTCGGTTCGGACGCGTTGCCTACCGGCACAAACGATGCGGTGCAACGACGGCGATTGCGTTGAAACGACCTGCGTGCGAAACAAAACAATATCGATGTTTAGATAACAGGTGACTAGATCCGAGGTGATGGATGTAGTGTTCACGTGTCGGTTGGGAAGGGCACGTTCTTCTTATCTCACAATAATGGATAAAAACGTGTCTAATTAAACAAAGATAACAATGATTTTCACAATGTCTTTTTTCATTCTACACATTTTTTGTCAAATGTAATTTTTGATTGTTGCTTGTGCGCATCAACATCTTCAAAGCGCAAAGATAGAGACAAATCTCTATCGTTTTAGATTTGTTTATTTTCTGTTCCCTTTCTTTAATATTTCAGCGCTCTGAAGATGACGGCATCGCTATCAAAATACGCATAAGCAACAATAGAAAAAAGCATTAATTTGTGACAGTGAATTTCCAGTGTTTGAACTGTACTGTGACATCACTATAAATATACAGAAATTATGTTTCTAATCTTTCTTAAATACTGCAAATAGATCTCACTTGCTTGTAACACTCTGTGTAACACTAGATCTAGTCATCCACATTAAATTTATTAAAAATTAGTTTAGTGAACACAATTAGATCTAGTGATATATAAAACATTTTTTTTAGCAAGCGAGGCCTATTTTAATTTTCACAAAGTGATTTTTAAGTCATCCTAAAAACTATAATTTTTTTTCTAATCAAAAATGTTCAATAATTGATTGTTGATCATTTTTGGTTGTTGCTTATATGTATCTCGATTAAGATGCCATCATTCTCGGAACGCTTCGATATTGAAAAATCTTTATTTAAAAATGATATCGAAATGCGTTTAAAAACAATCACTAACCAATTATTGAACGCTGTTGATCAGAAAATATTTGTGATTTAGGGCCGAGTGTGAAATGTGTGTAAGTAAATTTAGTCCCAGTATCAAAACTAGATCAGTAAAAGAAATTTATTTACTCATTGATAACATTTTTTTTATTCGTTTTAAAACACTGGCGTCGGATGACGAGCACATATGCGTCATTCGGGTTTTTTACCTGAGTTTGGATAACGCACACACATATATATATATATATATATATATATATATATATATATATATATATATATATATATATATGTCAGTGAGATAATTGAGTAATTTACCACTTTCCTTAAAATTTCTCTGAAAAACATTAATTAGTTAAAAAGTTATATCAGTTTTTTCCAACGTAAAATGATTGAAAGAAAAGAAGCGAATTCGCCCCATACCCATGTCAAGGTGACTAAACGCCCTGACGCCAATGTGTTAATTGAGATACGTATACACAAAAATCAAAAATTATCAACAATTGATTACTGAACATTTCTGATTAGAAAAAATGTAGTTATCAGAGTGAGTTAAAAATCAATTTGTGAAAAAATAGGTTTCACTTGCTAGAAGTGTTTTATATACCACTAGATCTGATCGTGTCCACCAGACTAATTTTCAATAAATTTAATGCGGATGACTAGATCTAGTGTTACACAAAGAATTACAAGCAAGTGAGATCTATTTGCTGAATCATTTTACTGAAAAATGTTATATATATATTTTTTAAATGTTCTACTTTTTGGAGTTTTCAAGTTATTCGTTTTCATAAAAAAATATTTGTTTCTCTACATTTGAATTAATTTAGTGAACAAAATGACGAATGAATCTTCTAAACAATGATTTAACATTTAAAAAATGGGGGGTGCTCATGTACACACGACAAAAATGAACTTCAGCACAGTATCTCTGCGCCGTCTCTTCTCTCTCTCTCTTGCACTCATGCAGTTATATTCGCTCCGTCTCTCTCGTTCGCGGCTATATGTTCATGTAACGTTTTTCGTGACACACCGTATGACTACCCCTCGCTAACGCGCCCATAAAAGTTTCACTTCAAAATTATTACGAAATAACTATGTATTGTACGAACAGTCTATCAAGTATATCCTCTTTCATAATAAAAATTACAATGTTGCATTTCAAACAATTTCATAGATAAAAGGTTAAGCACATATTTCAGCTTTTCGGAATACTCCAATCGTTACACTGATAATTGGTCTGTGCAAACGATTCTTTTTTATTTTCGTTTCATTGAATTCAAATGTTTTTTTTTGTTTATTTAATTTTATGACAAGTAGGCGTTGCTACTTTAAAATTACAATAATGTTTTTGGACCTATGATCCATCGATACGCTGTTCTGGCGGTCTTCATCGTTTTGGATCATTTAAGAGTCTGTTCCCCATTACTAGTTTCAGCGTGTGATGTTAGACTCTTCAGACAGGTGCCTGAGAATCTCGAACATGAATTTGACACTGGGGGAAAACTAGTTGTGCAGAACAGACACAACATCCGAAATGACAGACTATCAGAACAAATTTGTTATTTTATTTTTTAAACAAGCACAATGTAAGCTAAATGAAATAATTGCAGAGCGTTAAGCATATATTTGAGATACATTATCAGATAAGAGTATCAAAAATAGTAAATACACAGTAAATAATATATGAAATTGTGAGATATGATATAGTTGATGCTATATATATACATGTGTGTGTGTGTATAAATAAAACAAACGAACAGTAATAAACTGATAACATGCACTGCAATCACATTAAAAACGTGGATCAAGGGCGTGCGTTGCATTAAAATCCGAATGACATTTGTAAAACTGACCGGTCATACAGGTTATGTTATCGTTATGTCTCAAAAATGATGTAAACATGCGAATATGATAGATAATCGTGGTACATACTTGTTTGTGGCGAGCACTGATTGCAGAATGTTGGCTTTATGCTATTTGGTTCTGCATAAATACGGAATCAAGTTCAACGATGACAAACCAAAACAGTGATCGGTGACATCACGCACAGCGGGCGGCCAGGGTTGTAATGGATGCGTTCACAAATACTGACGGTGCATGTGCGCACTAAAAACAAATGAATGTGTGTTAAAAACGATTGTGTACTGTTGTGAAGAAGTATGAGAATATATATATATATATATATATAATTATATACTTCATACCATACCACATATATTATGCATTACATATATATATATATATATATATATATATATATATATATATATATATATATATATATATATATACACATTATATATATATATATATATATATATATATATATATATATAGAGAGAGAGAGAGAGAGAGAGAGTACAAATTAATTCAGTGCCTTTTTTATAGAAAGCGAATGTATATTTATGGAAAAATGGAATACATTTCAATCCTCAAAATATCCTTTATTGTTTTGTATAACTTTGCTCCATCTTTCTGGTAAATGACAAATCACTTGTAGAAAAAAGATGTCGGATTTGATTCGATGAAGTCATTAATATATTATCGGACCTCTTCTACTGTTTTAAAATGGGTGTCAACTAGGTGACGGTGGACCGACTGGAACAGTTGATAATTTGACGTTATTGGTTTTAGGTAACGCCCTGAATTTATAGTCTGACCAGGTTCGAGCAACTCATAACACACTGCACCCTTAATGTTCTACCAAATACATAATAACACTTTTTTGCTGTGAATATTTGGGATCGGTGTCAATGTCAATGGTTCACAGGGTGTAACCCATTTTTGGCGTTTAAGATTGTCGTACAAAACCTATTTTTCATCCCCGGTTATGATTTGATACAAAAAATCGTTTTGAACCTTGTGAGCGAGGATATAGCTTTATCGCATTTCTTTCTTTGTTCTTCGAACTGAGTTCATGTGGAATTTATCGGCCTAGCTTTTGAATTTTTCTCACGCAATGTAAACAATAGGAAATTTCTTGCTGGATAACTATGAGCTGTTGAGCTAGTTCCTGTTCAGTCTGAGTGGAATTTTCAAGATCAAGTTCCTCTTCTCTTTTTTCTCTTTTCCGGGGCGTTCTCGACTGGAAAAATCAAAATCACCAGTCCAAAACTTTCGAAAGTATTTTTTGCATGTTTTGTGCATCACAATACCTTCCTCTAAAGCTGAAAAAACATTCCCGCTACTTTAGCGGCATTTTTTTTAATTGAAAAGTATGCAATACCTAATGTACTGCTTTTTGGGTACTATCATGTTCGCTACTGTTTTGTGAGGTTATGCCAACTGTTTGGCCAATATATATATATATATATATATATATATATATATATATATATATATATATATATATATATATATATAGTGTTTTTAAATGTTACGATTAACACTTCAAAATTTTAAAATGACTAGAAAATATTTTAATTTAAAACAGAGTTACAATTAATTCAATTAAAAGGCACCGAATTTATATTTATAACAGACGTTTCGATTCGGTTTTGTTAACAAAGCCTCAAATATTAGACGTTTTAGGTCGGTAGGAAAATAATTGCGGCAATGTATATGAATCTGAAGAGCATAAACTGCAATTATTTTTTATCGACCTAATACATCTACTAAATGACACTTTTTTAACATTACCGAATCGAAAAGGCTGTTCTTACAGAAGTAATTGCATTGATGTAAAAAATTTGATTCGTTATTGTTTGTTTTAAACATAAAATTGGTTTCTTTTTTTTTTATAAATATCAACTGGAAAGACATTGTTTGTCTTAATATTTATTTTTTAACAAATACATCTACCGTTCTTTACGAAGAAAGAAATACAAACTGGATTTGTTTAAATCTAACCTTACCTGATCTAATTTAATCTAGTTTTTGTGTTTTTTTAATCAAAAAATCTAACTTACTCCGATATCTTTTGAAATTCGTTTTGAAGAACGTCACATTAGGCCAGAAACAAAATTTCGAGCGAATCAGACATTGGAGGTTTTTGGAATTCCAGCTGAAAATTCCTTATACGTCGTTGTAAGTTCTTATTTGGGAACTTGGTGAATAGATCTTCTATATGATGTGTTTTATATTCGATAAAACGAGATAAAGTTTATTAAATGAATCTCTATAATGAAATAAAAATAATAAAAAATGTAATTAGATAGTTGAACCCAATAATATACTGACAATAATAACTGCACTGTCATAAAATAAACCAACCAAATATCAAAAATATCGTTCGGTCGTCTTAACCGAAAACAAAAATATGTAAAAAAGAACAGATATAGAATAAAACAGTAACATATATGTATATATATTCAGAACCGATTTATTTTCAA
Source organism: Acanthacorydalis orientalis (assembly GCA_034766995.1). Classification (NCBI taxonomy): domain Eukaryota; kingdom Metazoa; phylum Arthropoda; class Insecta; order Megaloptera; family Corydalidae; genus Acanthacorydalis; species Acanthacorydalis orientalis. The sequence goes on from CM068314.1 coordinate 2,859,616, forward strand.
TACAGTGGGATACAAAAACACTTAAAATTATTTCAATATCAGAAGTTTTAACATTTTTTTTTCAAATATATATATATAGTTCTTTTTTAAATCTGATTGCACTATCTATTGCATGGGATCCACTCTACTGCCATTAAAATGGAATATTTTCGTTTATTGTCAGCCAAAGAATCATGTCGTAACATCATCTCGACATCCGTTCGCAAATAATATATTTTTCGCTGTTTTTATTAAATGCTATAACAAGAACGCGGTATGTCGTTTATACATCAAAAATATAACAAGAACGAGTTTGATTTTCCCGCTTCTCCGTCGATTGTTTTTAATCGAAAGTGACGGTCGCTCAAGCACGACCATTCAGTTAAAAACACAGCGTGTACAAAAATGTTCAATACGTTAAATGATCAGTAGAGTTTACATTCCGGATAGTGTTGCCAACTGTCGTGATTTTCTGCTAGCTTTGTAGAAACCATTTTTTGTACAAATGGATCGGTGTTTAAACAAGAAATTCGTAATGATCAAGCTTTGATATATTATATAAACCGTGAATTTGATTCCCGTTGTACTGGTAATGTTCAAACCGTAACGTAATTCAGGTTGTACGATTTTATTAAATTGTTCATTATTTTCAAAAAAAAAACAAACATACAGAAATGTATTTAAATGTAAACGTTATAAAAATTCATACAAAAATCGGTAAGAATGTCATTTTTCAAAATACTGATTTTTCTAAAACTTTTCGAAATGATCTTGATATAACACGAGTGGCAAAAATATGAGATAAAATATAATTTTAGAAAATTTCGTGAGGCGATACTAAATAAACCGAACTGAATCCATTTATCAATTTGTTTGAAAAATATTCATAATTTCATCACAGAAATATCAAATAAATGAAATTATTTGTGTTTAACATTTAATTTTATTGTTGTTTGAAATAATTATTTAGTAAATCTCTTCTTCTTGTCGACTTTTCAAATTATTGTACATAAACTAAAAGTAGTTTTAAAATAAATAAATAATAATTATGTCAAGTGTGAGAATCAATAATATATTTTTACACATCTTCGACCTTTCAACAACAAATTTTGGCTCGAGTGAATCTCACTAAAAAATCGGCAACACTTTCTAGAAATTTAAGAATGAAATTCGAAATAAAATTACACAGTTCGATTAACAAGATTAGAAAAGATTTAAAAAGAAGCATGCGACAGCTCTATCGAAAAATTCAACAGAAATTCTACGTGAATGTTGATTTTTTCGAGGTTATGTTATTAGTTCGTTTATATATAAACAATAAATACTAGAAATGTATATTAAAATTATCAATTATATAAATATGTACCTCGAAAGAACTTGCAACTGAATCCATTTATCCATTTTTTTGAAAAACATTCATAATTCCATCACAGAAATATCAAATATATGAAATTATTTGTATTTGACATTTCATTTTATTGTTTTGTTTAAATAATTATTTAGCAGATCTCTTCTTCTTATCGACTTTTTAAATTATTGTACATGAATATAAACATAGTAAAAGATTTTATTGTTACATGTCTTAAAATCTGTTTTGATTTGTTTGCTATTTCAATTATCTTTTTATTTTTTTTACAATAATTATGGATATATTGAGCATACAATATTAGACAAAATTCGAAAGTTACCTACAAATGTGATTTTAAAATAAAAGAAGCTGCAAGCATTATAAATGCTAACGGAAGTCGTGAATTTAATTGAAAATGTCCAATAATTGATTATTAATCTTCATTTAGAAAAATTTTAACAAATTTAAGATTTATTTTTTTTTAAAAAAACTGAATTTTCAAAACGCAGTTCTTTCCACTCTACAGACCACAAAAGTTTTAGATCAATCTTTTTCAATAAATCATCATTGATCATTTTTATTTCGACAGCGATTCTATCATATTCAGCGCGCTAAAGCACATAAAAATTATTTTTCTGTACCATAATTCAGCGCTCTGAAACGGCCGGTGTTGGGAACATTGAATCCAATTTCAAGACAGATGTGAGCACAAACAGTTGAAAAACCCTTAGAATTATCAACAAACGAAGATTTTTCTATACTTGAGCGTTTTGAGGATGACAGTATAGTCATCGAAATGAGAATAAGTAACAATCAAAAATGGCCGGCATTGATTTATTGAACATGAGCTGATTTTCCTTATAGTCGTGGAGTAAAAAAATAATTCATTTATGAAAATGACAACATGATGTTTTTAAATAAAATTCTGATCAAAATATTGAAAATTCAAGCCTCGATTTCTCTTAAAATGTGCAATAAATCGATTTTAAATCAAATATATATTTTTTTTAAATGGGAAAAAGAATAACTCGGCTAATTATTATCATCTTGGCATTTTTCATATAATCATCCTATATATCCTTATCGAAACTTTTACACTATTTACAATCATTTATATTTGAAATAACGTTCGAAATTCTACAAGACATGAGTTTTAAATCGATTCAGTCCAAGTTCTCGATTATGCATTCACATTTAAATCCAATAAAATAGAAAAAATAGATAATCTGAATAATATGCGATTATTTATGCATTTAAAATATTATTTACTTCCCCTGTACCATAATTTTCAGCAAAAAAAAAAAAAAAACGAAACAGGACACTGAACGATAAAACTTGAATTCTAAATGACTAGACTGGAAGAAAAACATGTATTAAACAAGCCATATTTGTACAAAAAACGCACCATACCATTAAAACAGCATATTTATAGTTCTGTTGAAAGAACCGATTATTTTCTCCTAAACTCTAGCCTTTGTATGATTTAGAATTCATGTGTTTTGCAGTTAGGTACAAGAAACAATTATTTAATTAGCAATTGACTGAAAATATATACACACGCATGTGTATATAATCGAAATGATTGATTTTTGTCTGTGACGTATTAGATTTGTCCGCAACTACATTTGACTAATATTTATGAAACCCCTGTCTCTGATTCCACACGTTTGTATGGAATCTTGTTAAGCTAGGCACAGTATTTTTTCAATGTACTTCTATAATAATATTTTGACAAACAGTACTATGTACAATTTATATTTATTCATAATTAAATATATATTTTCTTTATTTATATTCATATATTTTTCTTTATATATTTATATTCTGCATTGGTCGCAAAAGTTATAAATTATAAACCTACATCTCTTCGAATCGAATGACATGTAATTAAATCTAACCGTTTACAGTCCTTCCACACAAAGAAATAATGAAAGAAAAGAGTTCTGGATGTATTATAAATTCATATAAATAATAATTTTTAAATTATTCTATTTAATGTCTGAGAGAATTCGTATTTTTTCTGGACTTAAAATGAAGAATACATTTATAACTTATGTACAGTAATGTGTGTTTGGTTACATATTTGGCAGAAGTCGATTTTATAACGATTCACTTTTAAATATATTTATATATTAAGTTTTATTATGCGTTTAGTACCCATTTGCGTGTTCGAAACGATTTAAATGTATCATTAGAGCCGCTTACTATCAGAACAAATTATTTTCATTCAACAATCGTTTCATAAAAATTGTGCAGAAGTGGTTTCTTCGTTTCAAACGAACCATTGTTTTAACACATGCGACGTTTTAGTTGTATAGTTTTAGACCGTCGATTGTTTCGTTCTGACATTTCTAGATCGGTATTTTAAGTTTCATAATATTTTTATTACAAAAGATTTATAATACCATCTACCATTACAACAGCCTGCTGATTATTGTTAAATAATAATAAATATGTTCCAAGATCTAATGCGTATAAAAGGTCAATAAGAAAAATATATTTTTGTATTGTATCCGTCCGTTTATAATTTTAATAATATTGTAGTTATTCCAATAAAATTGTATTTTTTTTTATAGATAATAAACTAAAAACAACCTAACAAATTAAGAACAAATAAGTAATAAACGATTTTTTTCTGCTTTGGCGTTCTGAAGATGTCATCACTTAAGTAATATTTCAAAATTATAAACAATGATTCACTGGACATTTTCGATCAAAAATATTTTCCGTTTGTGGATTGGAAAAGAATTCATTTTGTGAAAGTGAATTTAGCCACACTGTTCGAACTGTATTATGGCGTCTTATAATATCGAATCATTATTTAAATCAGGAATGCGGATTTTTTCAAAAATGAATTTGTTTAAAATGTCTACAAGTTACAGAATCGGAATAATGCGTTAAAGGTGATCCTAACTGAATTATTTGTAAATGAAAATATGTCTGTTTTCATTGCGTCAAGGAATAGATTTTTCTGTATCTCGGTTCTCTGAAGAAGACACATTCCCATCGAAGTGCGCATAAGCAAAAATAAAAATGATCAATAATCACAGTAAACGGAGAGTCAGTCTAAGCCCACTTCTCTTTATAACATTTATGGGTCAGATCTACAGAATTTGTAAAAGAAGAACTGCCAGAGCAACTGCCGTATAATGGAACATGCAACCAGAATTGACATGGGTCCTTATTTATGTGGATGATGTATTTTTTATAGCGGAATCGGAAGAGGCGTTGCAGAGAATGGTCACAGAGTAGCACGAGGAACTTAAAAGAAAAGGAATGGAAATTAATGCAAATAAGAGCAAAGTAATGAGAACAGAAAGAGATGAGGATCGAAATCTGCATATAACATGCACTAATCACACGCTAGAGGAGGTTGTGGAATACGGCTCCCTAGGAGTTAAAATTAGCAGGGATGAGAGGATCTATGAGGAACTACTGAGCAGGTTTAAGAAGGCCAACAGAATTTATTATCAGATTAGTCAGTGATAGGAAAGAAAGAGGTAAAGGTAAGATGATCAAATTGCAGTTGTATAGGTTAGTGTTCCTACCAACAATCTTATATGGAGCAGAGAGCTGGACGACACTCGATAAGCACACAAGATGCATCACGGCAGCGGAAATGAAGTTTTTGCAAAGAATAGCATGGAAAACAAGGAGAAACTGCATAAGAAATGAAAGGATCAGGGAAAGCTTGGAGGTACGAGCCGTGAAAGATATTCTGGAGGAGAGACAGTTGAAATGTTATGGACATGCATGCAGATCAAATGAAGAAATTAAAGTGAGGGAATGTTTAAAAGCAATGTCTCAAGGAAGAAGAAGAAGAGGGAAACTAAGAATTATGTACGAGGGATACATAGAGCTGCTTGGAAAACGGCGAAGAAGCATCATGCTGTAGATAAAGAAATTGACCAGTATTAGACATGGATGGAAAAGTTGGCTCAAGACTGCTCTTACGCTAAAGGCAGATAGGGAGAAACGAGAAAGCAAAAAAAATAATCATAGTAATTTAGTTATTTTATAATTAAAAACATCTGTTGTGAAATAATTTCAATAGTTGCAATAATCAAAAATGATTTATAGATTTTATTTTAAATTTCTTTACAGTTTGCTGTGCAGAGAAAGAATTCGTTTATAAAACAGACGTTGTATGAAAAAGTTGAACGCATTTGATGTTCATTTGCACAGAAAATAAAAAAAGGTATTCAATCAGAAAAGTAGGAGTTTTAATCTCAAAATGTCGACCTGTCAAAATAATTTTATCGACTGTAAAAGCCGGACTGTCATTTCATTAAATTGCTTAGTCTACTCGATTTGAAATTTAAAATACCGATCCGCAATTAATGACTAGTTAATTCGACATTGTCACTATTATAAAATAAATTCATTTAAATAGATTGTATGCGTTTGCAATTTGCACTAATATACATATTATATATAATGCACGATTCACAGGAAGATATAATTGTTTGTGTATTTATTTATATAGATAGATTATTTTCAATGAAAACGTATAAGAATAATATGATAATATAATAAATACCTAGAAGCAGAGCTTATGAAACGAAAGATCAAGTAAGTAGATTGCGTTTTCTTCTTCATGAGTGACGTCAGCGCTATCTTCGACATTCACGTCTCTGTATAGTTTGATTGTGTAGATACAGTTCTACATGACAATAAGTACGATGATTTTTTTTATTTTTTGAGTTAATTAATTTGATTTTTTTCTGTTTGATTTTTTTCTTAGCACTGTACAATATTAAAAAGAAAAACGATTAGATGTTATTTATTGCGTGAGTCTCATAATGGTGTTTATTGTTTATATGTATGTCGGTTTATTGAAAAGTTTCAGTACTTTCTTGTGAAACGAATAGAACTTTTTGGAATTAGTAGTGTCTGCGGACGTTTAGTTCAGAGAGAGAGAGAGAGATCAGTAGTTTTTAATACAAATCTTTTCTTGCTTTGGAACTTGTAAATGTAAATAAGTTTATGCATTCAAAATTTAATTGTATGTTTCTGAATCTTTCATCTTTTTATAAACCTATGGATCACAGATTAAATCGATATAAGTTTCGTTATTTTTCAAATGTAAACGACATTCAAACGGAAACAATTTTGAAAATGTTCAAAGTTAGAAGAAAATATGATAAGACAGATTAGATTTACAAAAAGGGGACTTCAATTGTTTTCATATCAAAATGTTTGACACTTATTTGTCGTCTACTTTGATCGCTTGTACGCACTTCTATGTCAGTTCCATCATATTTAGAACACAGGCCTTCAATGGTTTTCATATCAAAATGTTTGACTTTTGCTCATTGCCTGTTTTGATCGCTTATGGGAATTTTTATGCCAACGCCATCTTCTTCAGGGCACATGCGTCCAATTGTTATTATTTAAAAACATTTGATACTTGTTCATTGGCTACTTCGACCGCTTATGCGCATTTCGATGCCAATGACAGCATATGCAGAGCACAGATCTTCGATCTTTATATCAAAACCTTTAACGTTTGCTCATCGTCTACTTTGATCACTTTTATGCATTTCTATGTCAATGGCATCATCTTCTGAGGATACGCCTTCAATTGTTTTCATATCGAAACGTTTGACACTTATTCATCGGCTACTTAGATCGTTTATGCGTATTTCTATGTCGATGACAGTGTCTGTAGAGCACGAACCTTCGATTGTTTTTATATCAAAGCGTTTGACAAAATTTGTTCAGCGTCTACTTCGATCGCTTATGCACATTTTGATGTTAATGCCATCACCTTCAGAGTGCAAGTAATGAAATCTGCTTTTATATGCTAATGCTTTGAGGATGATGGTTTCTCGAACGAAATGCGTATAAACGATCAAAATCGACAATAATTAATTATTGAACATTTCTCTAAACAAAATGTTATTGCGATTAGGGCAGTGATTCATGTGTTTCCATAGAAACTCTATAATCATTGAATGGACGAAGATGGAAGAGAAATAGGAGGCCTGTTAATATTCATTTATAGGAAAGTACTGAAACTTTTCAACAAACGTTCAAATGGTGTATATATATATATATATATATATATATATATATATATATATATATATATATATATATATATATGTAATGTTATAAGAATATCTTCTTCTCTGTTATTTTTCATAAATTCTCATATTATATCTACTTACATATTTCATAATTCGTTTATATTTTAACCTTAAAATTATCAACAAAATTAATTAGCACACTTAAAACACAGGACATTTCAAGATCGTTTCGATGTAGTGTTTTGTTTATTTTTGAATTATTTCTGGATAGATATTTCTGGTGATTTCAAGGTTACTGAAATGCCATTAGCTGAGTATGTTAAATGTCAGAACTATTTTCTAATTATATATTTATTTGACTGTTTGTGATTTTCAATTGGATTGGAAAATGTGATTAAAGAGGCGGATATAAATCAAATTGAGCCGTTTTTAAGGTCATTTTCATTATTCGAAACTTATAACATTGACTTTGTGTTAGAAAAATCGAAATTAAAGAAAAAAAATTAGGATGATTGAGGAGCCCTGCCAGGTATTTTGCAACTTTTTCAGATATTGTGGTGTATGATTTAAAAAATCAAATAATTTCAATGAAAATGGTAAAAAAATGAGAAAGCTGAGAGATTATTATTTAGTTTTAATTGAGAATTTTCTTAGATAACAAAAACCATCTTTTGGGATTATTCTGATTCGCTTAGAAGCTTATCAGAATAAGTAAGTTTTTGAAACAAATCTAGTCTTGCTTTAAAATTTGCACATGTCTAAACAAATTCGCATATTAAAAATTTAAATGAGTGGTTTTATGCCTGATGGTTTTATGACCCCGTTGATGCGTTATCAAGATGGCCTCTGTCATTTTGGATCACTTGTGTTTTCTCCATTATTAGTTTCGGTAGTTTTCTATCTTCAGGCAGATATAGAGCCATTCTTTCTTATATCTATCTGAAGACGGAACACGCACCGAAACTAATAGTGGAGAACAGACTCTCAGTTGATCCAAAATGATGAGGATCAGGAGGTTTAGAAGGTATCTGTGCTGTAAAAATTGTAAAATTCAACCATTCTTAAACTGTATTCAACATTATTCAAAATATTATATAATTTAACCCTTTCGCTACCGCGGACCTGGCCGTCAGACCGCTCTTGAGGAAGCGATCGACATGCCACAAGTGTCAATTCACGTGCCTGTGGTATGTGAACAGCGTTTCGTTATGAGTGACTTTAGTCGCCCGTGATAGCGAAAGGGGTAAACGCCTAGTCCATTTTTATACACGAATACTGTTTCTAAAATTTGTTATCTTTAAAATTCCATGTTTCACAAGAGTTATGTATTTTTAAAACGATTTCTTTGACATTCTGAACCCTTTATGCACTATCAGGACTTTCAAACCCTATAAACAAACACTGATATAAAATAATCAATGATTCGTCGTTCGCCGCACGGGAGTGCTATGTCCGAAATAAAAAAAAACTGTACTAAAATGTACATTTTTTTAAAAAAATAATATTCTTTTTTATAATAAAAATTATATTATTCCATTTCTGAATTTTATATTAATTTCGTAAATGAAGGGTTAAACTATAGAAATATTTCCAATTTTATCATAATTGAAATAAATATAAAAAAAAATAGTTACTTTTTCCAATCGGAGTAGATTTATAATCGAAAACGGATCCAGAAAGTTCTATCAAAAAAAAAAACACGTACGAAACGTTTTGTGTCCTCGTCGGATTGAATTTTAACTAACTGTTCATGTTCGCCACTTAACCTTAAAAGTTACAACTGTCAAACAACTTAGATTGTAATTTGCACTAAACTGAAGTCCAGACACTTGCCCTGTGTCGTTCTTTTTTCAAATTCAGATCCATCCGTGTAGTCTCTGTTTAAGTGGAATCATATAACCTCAATGTTTGTTCAAACAATGTTAAGAGTAATTCAAACAAATTGACGGAATGGAAGAAACCTTAGAGTATGTACAAATAAACGATAGAATATGTATGTTACATGGTCTAAGGAAGAAATAGTCTTGGTCGAAGGTTGCGTTTGTATCTAAAGCGAGAACTAAAATCGATGGAAGAAATATTAATTGAACAAGTTTGTCTTTTCACCTGAATAATTGGCGTCGGTGACAGTTCGTTTTCTCCACTATTAGGCCTTCTGTATTTCCCTTGATTTATATATTTGGTATTAAATTCGAGGCAAAATAAATTATATTCTAATAATCCTGTTCTTTCATTTTCTCTTCAAATTGTTTTTTTTTTTTTTTTTTTAAAAAAAAAGATGCGATTTTCACAGAGGTTTTGTTTTTTGAACAAGTTTTTTTTCTAATTCTTGGAATGCTTTATCGATGAAGTAGGATTTAAAATCAGCCGTGACATAAATTAAGATGAGATTAGTTTGAAAGGTTCGAATTAGAATTGAGAATAATTTGAAAGATTCGAATCAGAATTTGAAGAACACTATCAAGGCATGTATTGAAGAAAGATAGAGCGTACAGACGAACAGTTCAATAAACAGGGATAGACGATTTGAGCGAAAGGAATGTAAGCGATATATCCACAGCCGACGTTGTTTTCTTGCTTAGTGCATAAACCATACGAATACAGTCGACATATTGTTGTCTACACGAGCCGTCGAAATCGTGCCGTGTGTCCTATCAATAGGTCACCGGTTCGAAAATGTCACGCGCTCGTTGGATGTCCTTGTGTACAACAGGATCGTGCAAGAGATGTCAGTAGAGTGAGAGTATCTCGTAGTAAATATGCACAGACGAAAGTTTTATCTAAACAAGTGTGAACTCTCTACTGAGAGCCAAATGTTTGTCTATAGAAAATTTGGCCGAAGCGACGAATACTCTTCAATTGTTATTCTCGATTTAAGCCGATGAGAGAACTTCGAAATGAAAGCACAGTTTGGTATAGCTTCGAGCGCACCGTCGATCGTCCCTTCAGCGAGGATCCTGAACGACAGATCGGACGGAACCCGAATAACGAACGACCTTCCCGAGATTACTAATCAAACATTGCGATTATACGACATCTCCTCGCGTTTGGACTCATTCCTGTATGTATATTTCACACTATTCGCAGTCTATGTAAGTCCTAATAATTAAAAAAATATTCCCTAGACGCACTCTGCGTTCCTCTCGTCGTCGGAGCCGTCCTGCTCGACGAGCAACGGGCTCCCGTCGCCCGACTTGCTGCCTCTCCTGCTCGCGTGCGCGGAACTTTTCCTCTGTGTCGGAAACACTGGCACGAAGCCCGCGCAAGGCGTCGTCGGCGCTGACCTCGACAGCCACCCTTTCGCCCCTTTCGCGCTCACGCCGAATATCCCGGCCGGCTTCTGTACGCTCTTCCCTTTGTTGAGCGGCATGTACAGCGTTTTCGCTTTGCTCTTCAAAAAGTACCGTTTCGGTTTCACTGAATGGATGATGGTGGCCGCGACGGCGCTCGAGCTCGGTTCCGTCCCGCACGGACTCTTCTGCTGCGGCAGCTGTTGGATTTTGTCGAGCAGCTCGCGGATTTCGACCGTCGGGCTCGTGGCCCTCGGCGGCGAGTCCGGCGTGCCCAGGTTCGCGAGGCTGCTAATATCCGAGCCGGTGTTGCTGTTCGCGACACTGTACGTTCGCTGCAGTTCGTCGAGGTTCGGCTGCGTGTCGAACTCGATGTGTCCGCTGAAGTCTGTCAGATTGTTCGTCGGCGTGCCGATCTGGGAATTGCTATCACAGTTCGTAATACTGGCCGTTGCTAGGGAAAGGTTCATCTGGCCGAGGTTATTAGGGCCCGGAACTTGACACATCTCCGACTCCTCGCTGCTATCACGGAATATCCCTATATTCCTCTTCCTCGTCTTGTGCACGGACACGTCGCACGTCCTTCTCGGCGTATCATAACTATTCACACTGCCGAGAGAAGCCTTACCGGCCTCGCTCAAGCCACAGTTCAAATCCGGCGTGTTCGCCGACGAACGGTTCAGATTATTAGGTACGTCCTGATACTGATTCAGTCTGTTATCCAAACCGTTCCCTTGCGGCATGTTCACGTTGTTCACGAAACTCGTCGTCTTGTTCTGAAGATAGTTCTGGTTCCTCTGCTGCGCGCAGCCGGCGACAACACCGGTCACGTGTTTCGTGTGCGTCTTGATCGGCGTCGAGTGGACGAAATTGTTGGTCGGGATGCTCGGGCTCTCGGATCGGATCCGCTGCTGAGCTTCGTGCGTGTTTGCCGTCACGGGACTCGAATCCGAAGAGCGCGTGTTCGTCTGCGCGTTCGACGACGCCTCGCATGTCTGGTACTCACTGCATGTGATGTTCGAAACAGAGCGGAGCATCTGCGACGAATTGACGACGTTCTGGGTGGAGTTTGCCCGGTTCAACGGTACGGTGAATTCATCAAGGCTTCCGGTACATGAATACGGTGGCGGTATTATTGAATTTGCCTGCGAGCGTACAAGAAAAAAACAGCATGGACAATCGACGTTCCTTTTATTCGAAATCATTGATACATACCTCATTGGCTGCGTTGCATATAAAACTAGAGCTCAACGAATCTATGGTACTTGTAGCTGATATAGACCCTGTGGAAGAAGAATAGAATTTAGCACCTATCGATTATACTCGATTAACTCGAGAACACTTTATGATTCGGAGATTTTAATCAATACTTTTAAGCGGCTTCTAACAATCAGTTTAGTTTCAGTTTTAGTTTTTAGAGTTTTCAAGAGATATAGGATAATCAATTCGACAGTCTCGATGACTATCATATCAGTCTTAAAATTTTCCAAGGTTTAGAATGCTTTAAAGAATGAATCGATAATTAATTAAAAACAATTTTGAACATGAAAATGAGCACAGAATGATTAAAACTGAATGTAAAAAGATTACAACTGAATTTAAAAATATTTCTATTTAAAATACACCTTATGCTATACATATGCAACCAATCATACACTATTGGATAAATTATTTGAGAATATTTCACTAGTTTCTAAAATTATGTTGTCTATGCCCTCCAGCTTCAACTATTTTGTTTACATTACAGATTGTATTTTTACACTGTCTCAATAATCAGATTATCTTTAATTGAACGGACAAACTGAGGATTGGTCTTCTACACTGAGCATGAAACAAATTGGAAAAAATAAATTTGAATAAATTAATTAATAGAATTGTTGTCCATGACAAATTTTTCTGATTTATTTGAGACTGTCTAGAGATAATTGGGACAAGAAATGACCGGTTTGTTTATTTGATTCTTCTAACTGATTATAGAATGGATAAGATTAGGCAGATTTATTTAATCAGATTTTTATCACAGTTTTTTAAAGCGTTATTTCTCAAGATACGATTTACAAGTTGCTTGAAAATATTCTGATGATAGACATTCTATCGTTACAATGATTTGCGGTAAGTAATGGAATGTTGAAAGTGACCCGTGATAGATAATAGGTTGAGAAACACTGGTTTCGAATTTTCAGTTATATTGTTTAGATGTTGTTTCAGTTGATTTTGAACGGATAATTGAAGTGATTGTTTAAAATCACTTTGAGAAGAATTTAAAACGAGGAAAAATTGAGAGCAAAAATATAGTTCTGGACAGCGTGTCTAAATTCATGTTCAAAACGAATTATTTTCTTAGATTACACACAGAAAAAATAATCTGGACTGAAAAATGGTCAATAAATCATGATTTCATCATTTTCAGAGCGATAAGATACAGAAAAATTTGTCAAAGATGATCGATGGTTACTTTTTAATCAGTTTATGGAGTGAAAAAATAATTGATTTATGATATTGAGTGTAAGTTTGAATAGAAAGAAATTTCATAATGTGCCTTACCTGCTGGTTGCAAAATATAATTTCGAAAATACTGGACCATTAAATAACTGGCGGGTGGTGTTTTAGTATTGGCTCCGTCGCATCCCATCGAATAACTGATCACAAGCGGATACATATCCGGTTTGGACGCTACCTCGGAATACGGCGGCGGTGCTTGATGGAAAGAACTACATCTGTAAAGAGTAACGTCGCCACTGTATCGTTCTCGAAACGGTTCGAGGCTTCAGGTCTGTCTCATACCTGCTATAATGTGGCGGCGCGTAACAGGAACCCGTCGCGCTCGATCCGGGATCGGAACGGTGATCCGACGTGTCTCGGCGCCGACAGCACGCCCACGCGCGACGTCTCCGCCACAGGGCACACGCGCACGCCGCGCACAACGCGCCGGCCGCTACCAGCGCCCAGAAGTACCAATGTGCAGGTAAGAGGAGTAGCTGCTGTGCACCGCTGCCGCCGAGGAGACGTGGCGGTGGCACGCCGCCGCCACTGATCGATGGGATGCCTCCCGGTGAGCTGTAGCAACAACCCTTGCTACAGCAGTCCATCGGAACTGTGCACGAGTGGCCGCCGTCACAGATCTTTCCGCATACCTGCACAATAATTGCGAATTTATTTCAGTGGAAACGTCCAAGAGACTGAAGAAAGTTCGGATCGATTCAATTATATTTCAATTACACACGGTCTGTCCCAATTTTAGAACTTAGAACTGATTTGAAAAACGCAGTTATAATAATATGACTGTTTCGAATGAATCATTCCACTAATACGGTTTCTTTAGGCAAAAGCAAGATAGATCTAGAGTTCTTCTAAGAAATCAGCCAACTACGAGTTTTTCATCAACTATCAAAATAGAGTGCCTTGACCACGGTTGAATTCAATCATATATTCATTTATTTAACAGTCTATGTCAGCAGCGCGAAACAGAATTTAACTGTGTAGGCTGTGTTTAACACTATGCGTTGACATTTATAAAGATACATTGTTTTTGTCCTATTTCTCCTGTCCTACTATGATAATTTAAGGCGACAAGTTCTGTAACTAAATTTAAAACAGCCAATATTAAAATCATTTTTGTTTCCTTTCATAGAAGAATTCTGTTTTGATTCCATAAACTAGAAAAAAATCCGAACATAAATTTTCAATAAGTCAAAACCGAATACATTTTCAATAAATCACAAATCATTTTTGATTGTTACTTAAGCGGATTTCAATGGCGATGCTATCTTTTCAGATCATCAACGTACCGAAAAATCAGATGTTTCAGTACTTTGGTACAGAAAGATTTTTATGCCTTGGCGGTCTGAAGATGATGATGGCATCGCCATCGAAATGTGCATAAATAATAATCAAAAATGATTTGTGATTTATTGAAGATTTTTAACTAGAAAAATTTTTATGACTTGTGCAGTAAAAAAAATATGAAAGTGAATTTGGTCAATGTCAGAATCTACCGTGTTCCATTTTTGGTTTTCAAAATAAGATTAAATTAGTATCTCTATTGAAAAAGCAGTCTTAAGTGTCAACATGCAGCTATAGTCAATGCACTTTGGCTACAAATATAAAAATTGGCCGCAGATGTAACTTACCAGTCTAATATCTAAAAGTGTCAAACGTTCATTCGTTAAATCGGACGTAGTCGATTAAAAAAAGAAAGCAATATGCGTTGCCTTGTGTTAAAAAAAGTTGAATATACACAGCCTACTGTTGCGGTATTGGGAGGTTTGACAGAAAAAAAGTATGAAATACAATAATTGTTTTTGACAGTGTAGCTAAATTCACTTTTATAAATGAATGTTCATTCTCCGTCCTCAAATAACAGCAATTTTTTGTATCAGAATTGTCCAGTAATTGATTATTTTGATTGTCTGTATTCAACATCAGAATAGTCAGTCGACTTTATACAAACGCAAAGCGCTATAAATGTCAAACAAAGTGACTGTAGTTACAGCGCAGCCGACTTGATTCTTGAAAGCATCTTTACTAGAGAGAGTATACGATATTCGATCGCCATCGACCTAAATTCGTATAACAAAGAGTGCTTTGACACGTGACCGCGACACGAATTGCAGCTAATCATTAAAAACAATTTTACTTATCGACGTGCAAGATCATCGGCGCGCTAGTGGTAGATGGAGAGACGAGAAATGATGACGAGTCGACCGTATGAAAAGAAAACGTGTACAAAACGATAACAGAAAGAAATGTCGAGTCACACAGTTCGAGCCGTGAAGTCTTGACCCACATTTCGGAATGAGCGGCGACGGCGTCGGCGTGACGCATTGACGCCGGCGCCAACCGATTCCCTCGCGTCACTATGTCCGCACACACACAAATGGATGTGCGTGTACGAGATGGGACGGTAAAGTTCGCGGATTCGTTTTAAAGTTCGATGTCAGGTCAGGGTGCGTCTCAATGTCAATGCTGATTTATTTTGTTGATTTGAAAACAGTGATAGTTTTTAATAAACAGCTGCGGAAAAAATAGGTATGAATATAAAGAAGAATCCAAAGATACAGGCACCGAAGAATATTTATACGAAAATCTTTTACCAAAGTACAGAAAATTTTGTTCCAAAAATCTTTTGCCAATCTAAAGAAAAATCTTTTGTTAATGTACAGAAAAATCTTTTGCCAAAATATTTCGATGTCGGAAAAATCTGTTACAAGTTTTTTGATAAAGTACAGAAAAAAGTTCTCAAAAATCTTTTGCCAAAATGAAGAAATTCATTTTTTAAATATATTTTGCTGAGCCACCGAAAAATATTTTTCCAAAGTAAAGATATTCTTTGTCCAAAAATATTTTGCTCAGCCATAGAGAAATCTTTTTTCAAAGCACAAAGAAACATTTTTCATAAATCTTTTGCTAAGGTACAGAAAAACCTTTTACAAGAATGTTTTGCCAAAGTACAGAAATTTTTTTTTTAATATTTTGCTAAGCGGTAGAAAAATCTTTTACAAAAACCTTTTAGACAATATAAATAATCCACAGCACAGAAGAATATTTATCTGAAAAACTTTTATTAAAGTAGAGAAAAATGTTTTGCAAACAACTTTCCCAAAAATCTTTTGCCAGTGTACAGAAAAATATTTTCCGAAAACTTGTTACCAAGACACCAAATATCATTCCGAAAATCTGTTTGCTAGAGTACAAAAAAATTATTCCGGGAAAGATTTTGCCAAGATACAAGAAAATCTTCCAAAGTACAATTTTTTTTCCAAAAATCTTTTGCTAAGGAACACAATTTTTTCCTAAAAATGTTTTTGCCAAGACAAAAAAATTTTTTTTTACAAAAATCTTCTGCCAATGTGTCAAACAATCACCGACGAAAGTCCTTGATAACAATTGAAGCGTTTGAATGATAATTTGATGCGAAAACGATCATCAGCTGGATCAAATCGTCGAAAAGTGATTCTTCTCGATGGCAACGCTCGGCCCTATGTTGCTATAGCTGTGAAATAAACGTCGATGGAGCTCGAATGGGAGGTTCTTCCGCACCCGGTGTATTCTCCGGACTTGGCTCCAAGCGATTACCATCCATTCCGATCGATGCAACACGCATTGGAAGACACACATTTCTATAACTGAGGAGAGGTCTAAAATGGGATTGCTGAATGGATTGGTTCAAAAGACAGACCATTCTTCATTCAACTCCTGCCGGAAAAATGGAGAAAAAGTAATCGATTATGTGGGAAAATACTTTGATTAATGGATTCACGCACTTTGTTACTGAAATAAATGCTGAAAAAACCACAAAAAAACAGCGGCTTTCAATGCAAGCACCTAATATATTATTGGAACGCCGAACGAGATTATTCAAGTCTTTCCTTCGATATTTTTCGAAATGCTATTTCGAGTTAGTTAGTCATTGGGGATTTAGGGCGCATCGACAACGGAGGTCATTAGCGCCCTGCTATTTCGATATTCGATCATTCTCAAATCAAATCAAATTTTATTGATAGGAAATCAAATTATACATAGAACATCTTAGTTTAAATACCATGTGCCATTATGCTATCATGCACGGCCGTGTGGACTTCTTGTATGTATGTATGTATGTATATATATATATATATATATATCTGTGTGTGTGTGTGTTTTTCAACGTGACGAACACAACGAACGGACGTACGGACGGATGGACAGAATAGCATTGTGACGATGGTGGAAGCGCCGTGCACAACTGTTCGTTGAAAGCGATTTGTGTCACGGCTCGATTTGTATTCATTCTGTATGACGGCATTCAATTCAATATGCGGACGTCACTGGATGAAATTACATATATATATATATATATATATATATATATATATACACACATATACATAGAGAGAGAGGGTGACGTTTACAATCTTGTCTAAAGTCGTGGGGTTTTGAAGCAGATCATCAAGAGAGAGTTTATATTAAATATTACGGCTTATTTATTTTGCGAAGGTAGTTTGCATAAATGTAATTTATTCGAAGTAGGCGGTTTTGTATAATTGTTTTTTTTTCGTTCTGCTTTATTTTGAATAGAGTCGTATCGTTTCTGCTGATAGAGTGCTTTGAAAAAAATATGAATTACAAATCAGGTTAAATATAAATTGCACGACTGGATTTTCAGTGCTCGGCGAATATACAATCATTTCGAATAATGAAAAAAAAAAACAATTTGAAATACGCTACGTTTTCATTCCTAGACGAAACATGGAATGAGATGTCTCGTCGCACGGTTTCTGCAAGATAAGATCCAGTCACCTGTGCGAATATATTTAAAAAAAACAGCTAGTGTTTTGTAGTTGCTATGGAAATGCGATCTTGTTTGATTGAATAACAAGCAGCGATACGTAACGGTATAGGTTATATGTATATATATATATATATATATATATATATATATATATATATATATATATATATATATAGTGTGCTTTGGTTACATAGTTTAAAACGAGCATCCTAGATCTTGTTATTTAAACATAAGACGACGACACCTAGCCGTCTACGCGAACGTCGCGAGACGAAACTAACAAACAAGAAAATAACAAAACACGTAAGAAACAAAAATAGTTTCATTTACGGGTTGATATGGAAACGTGATATCTTCCGTTCGATGGTAGATGCGGGCGGTAATAAAAACGGGAAATAAAAATCGAACGGCATTTTAAGAATGTCTGTTGTGCGTGAGCGATACATTTACGATTAGTCATCTATCTTTCGGATTTTACGACGTCTCTCGTCCCATCTAATATCGTAAACCCGTATTAAGCGTACGCGGACCGCACGCGCGCACCACTGAATTTTTCACCGGCACGGACGGCAGACATTGCCGTGTTAATTTTTAAATTAGTTCGGACCGTTTCGGCGCTGTTGCGAATTACGAAAACGGTCGGCTCTCTCTGGTCATCTCTCATAGTTTTTCGAACAGTGTATTATTAGACCAGTTCACATGCACCATCATGTGTGTGGAGTAAATAGGCATTGTTGTCATTATTGTATTTATGAAATTATCTGCCTAGGCGTCACCCTAAATTCACATTCACAAATGAATTTTTTACTCATATCACAAGACACTACATTTTTTTTTGATCTAAAATATGCTTTTAATATTATAAAAGGCTATTTAACAATATATATATATATATATATATATATATATATATATATATATATATATATATATATATATATATACAAGAACAAGTCCAAAAAAGGGCGATTTAAGAAGATAAGCTCTACGGATAGGAATTTTATTAACACACTGGCGCCGGATGACGCATTTTAACGTCATCCGTGTCTTTTATTTGGCGCCGGATAACGCGAAAATGCGTCGTTGAAATTTTCATGTATAATAAATTTAAAAAAATTGTAAACTGGTCAAATTCTCTGCATAAATACCAAAATAGAAGTTTCAAGAATTGAAATATATGTATATATATATATATATATATATATATATATATATATTTTACTTTTTTTATCTCTTGATTATTGATACTGCAGCTTGTATATACATTAGAGCGATATGATAGAAATTCGAACCGAATTAATGTTACACATTAATGTATATTCTAAAACTTATCTGTAAAAGACTATCTTGACTCCTGTTAACGATTACGGATGTTTATGTACTAAATTTTACCGCTTACTCCCTGGTTCGAATGATAGATCAATGCCTCATCAACGATAAGTAAACGTGACTGGAACAAATTCGCTTCAGTGTATCCAAAAGGTGAAAGGATGACTGCAAGATATCAAAAAAAAATTCTAGGATAAAATTCAAAAGCCCATTAAGTGTTAGATTAAGCGCATAGAAATAAGAGATTATTATTTAAAAAACAATACCCGAATAAAAAATCTTGCATGTACAATAAAATCTTGTATTTATAAAATATCTCTATTTTTCGACTTCTTCTCCCAAATAAAAAAAAAAATATACTGAATTAATTCGAAGAAAACATTCACATACTTGTCATAAAACAATGTAAATTGTAAATAGTGAATAATTCAACGTTGGCTGTGACGGTTGCCACGGAAACGTCGTATACACATATATAAACATAACATATGCATAACGGCGCAGTAAACAAATAATAATATAAATAAAATAGCACGTGCACGCACATTGTACGATGGCAATAAAAACGGATATAAAAATATCGATAATTCGAACGGCGGGTGGTATTTTTAGCGCGTGCATTGTCGCACTTAACACGAACGAAAGTTGTACAATGACAGTTGTCGTACGATCCTGTTCTGTTTCTGTCTCGGCCAACGTGCTTAATTCAGTGAAAGTTTCCGTGCGGTCGCCAACTTCGATCATTTTTCTCTGTCTACTAACCGGCAGCGATTTCATCAATTCCGCCACGGGCGACTGTGCTTTTCTCGAAAGAAAATCTGTACGGAATTCCATTCGGCAGATATGTGCGGAACGTGCAGTATTCTCACACATTTTTTCATTGGATCACTTTCGAAGATTTTTCAGTATCTTGACGTTCTGATTATGACTGAATCGTTATAGAAATGTGTATAAGCAACAATCAAAAGTGATCGATGAAGATTTATTGAACATTTTTGATCGGAAACATTTTTCATAGATTGTGGAATGAAAGAGAAATCGTTTTTTTTCAAAACAGTTTTATTTTTTAAAATTAAATCAGAGATTTTTTAGAAGTACTCTTGACTAAATAACTTGAAAAACACATTTTTTATCAAATGTGGTTCTCTTCAAAGTACTCAATCTTGATATTCTTAATGTTTTTTTTCTTATATTTTGACCAATTTTACTGTAGTTTCTCGTACGAATTCTCACTCCTTATATACTACATACTTTTTTCAGATCAAATTGTTAAAAAAATTCTTATCGACCACACTGATTCTTATTCTGGCAAGATCTTTATCTTCAGAGCGCTAAGAGAGAAAAAATTAAATACGATTTCATACGAGCGTTTGCTCAATACCACAAAATGTAAATACACTTCGTTATCAGTAGATACGTTCCCAGCGTCCTTATAAATGTATGTATTAATCAATATTTTCCAGGTATTCACCTACATTCTGTGACTTCCAAGTAGATTCCTCGCACCGCTCTAGGACGATCTTCATCCTTAATCCACAGCAAATCTTCATCCAAGATTTCATGCGTTCGTAGAATATGTTCAACTGTTGTTGAAGATGTTATTTGATCATCCGCAACATGTTATCTTCCTTCTTTGATTCTTTTATGCTATTCGAATACTGTAGTTTTCTTCAGACACTCATTATTATAACCTTCACTTTATTTAAGTGTTTCTGAAGTACTTAAACTACGTCTACTAATACAGTAACGAACTACACAACGATACTTTTGCTCTATACCATCCATGTCACAACGACAACAACCTGGATACTGACACAAGTAGACGCGGAATAATGAGCAGGCACTGCATGCTAAGGCGTCTCTGAAGCACATCTAGCGGCCGGAGCTCGAAATTCATGCGATATTCAGAAACAGAGCACCGTTCCGCGAATTAAATGACCAACCCCCTTACATAAAGAACTAAACAATTGACACCTAGTTGCAGCTTTTAATCAAATATTATAACCGTGATCTTTGATCTCTAATTTTAACAAATTTCACTCAGAGTGATCATTATTTTAAATTTCAGTACAGTTTTCAATTTTGATCTATCACACACACACTTATTTTATAATAAGAAAGACGGAGAAATCGTTACAGTTCGCATAATTAAACGACACCGTGATAGTGTATTCGATTCCTCCTTCTCATCTAACATACTTTCTGTCCAAAATTCCGTACGGGACGACGTGCGTTCGGACGCGCGCGCGCGTGTCATCGAAAATGTCTCAATTTGTGAACGACGGCGGACGCACGTCGATAAATTCGTGGTGGGGGCGCGTTTAATTCGGCGCCGGAGCCGAATGAAATGTAAATTAGACATTAGCGATTATTTACGGTTCGGATCGCACGACACGGCCAATGATAACGGCACGTGATAGATGAGCTGGTACAAATTGATTCGACGGCGAATGTTGAGGAAACAGGACAAATTTCCTACGTTTAGCCGCATAACAAATACGTCGACTAACTATTACACACACTGCTATGTGTGCGCGGGTTCGTATGTGTAGATGTGTGCGGTTTACTTGTAAGGGTCAAAGCGGATCGATTGTGTGAAAACTCTGACCGTCGGAACGCACTCACATTGTACACACATTAGAAGTGTATCTGATAGTCGATTACGAATATAAATCGATAATTAATATAAACGGTATGATATGAAATAGAAGAACGAATGAAGAAGGCGTTGTTCGAGAATAAATGTTACAACGACAAAGCACTCCATGAAAAAAGATACGTCGGTACGCAATCGTATAATAAAACACGATCTACATTTTGATCGCAGGTTGCTATGTTGTTTGTTTTTAAAACAAGTGAATTATTAACGACGCCTGCTTCTCAAAAATGTCATTATACGAGGTGGAAACGTCGAGGTAGATTTTATTCCACGGTACAGAAAACAAATGTATTTTTATTCTCTGTAATTTTATAACACTGTGGGTAAGGGAGATATGAAAGACGATGAACTTCACCTCACCCATACAAATTCATAGTTATATATATATATATATATATTTATTTATATATATATATATATTTATATATATACATATATATATATATATATATATATATATATATATATATATATATATATATCCAGTGAATCAGATACCTGATCTATAAAACTGCTTGAATCACAATCACAACATTTATTGATATGACTAATTGTACTCATTACATCAATAATGAAGAAAAAAATTTCACAACTTCAATATAAATACAGTCCCTTCAAAAAAAAAGTATATATATAGATACGATTTTTTTGTTAAAAAAGACAATACAAAATCCATTATGTCATTTCTACCCTCAGTGCTGTAAAATTACAGAGAATAAAGATACATTTGTTTTCTACACCGCAGGATAAAACCTACCTCGACTTTTCCATCTCGTATAATGACATTTTTGAGAAGTAGGCGTCGTTGGTAATTCGCTTGTTTTAAAAACAAACAACATAGCGACCTGCGATCAAAATTCACATCGTGTTTTATTATACGATTGCGTTCTGACGTATGTTTTTTCATAGAGCGCTTTGCCGTTTTAGAATTTATTTTCGAACAGCGCCCTCTTTATTTATTTTCCTTTCTGTTCACAACGTTTATATTAATTATTGATTTCTATTCGTAATCAAATAGTGGATACAGTTCTGACACTGATTAAATACATATTTTTTTAAGTCAACGGACCACAAAAAAAAGTGTCTGGTCAAAAAGTTCAATCAATTATTATTGGTTGTTTCTTCTGCGTATTTCAATGGCGATGACGTTATCTTAAAAGTCAAGAAATAGAAAAAATGTGTTTAAATTTTTCTATACCTCAGAGAATACTGAATTTTTTAACCAGGATTTTTTTTATGATTTAAAATTAATTCAGAATAAAGAAATAATAAAGAAAAAAAATATATTTTTATGTCTTCGGATGGTACTATGTTAACATGAACCCGATTAAGTGACAATTTCATTCAAAAAAAATTAAAGTTAGAATTCAGAAAATAAATACCGCAGTTATTTTCCTAACAACCTAGTATTATTATAAAAAGAAAGTAGAAAATGTTCCTATTTACATATAACTAGACTGTGCAGCGACCAACTGAATCGATGAAAAATCAAAAACACACACACACATTTATATGTGAAACATTTGACTGTATGCATGTATGGCAAGAGGAAGCGCGGGTCAATGAAATCCTCATACCGTTCGCCGCTTGTATAAATTCCGCAACGATTTGGCGCCTCTACAACAATCCGTATCCGACTCATCGCTAACATTATCTTAACTTCGGAGGCTAATGGAAAAGAACGCAGTCAAGGTCGTCCGTCCGTTTGATACACATCCGCCGAACGATTTTCTTAAACTCACCACTGCACAGATTAAGAGAAGAATATATAGGACGGATTTGCGCTGTCGAATACGATTTTCACAAACGGAACGTATAACACACTCCCTCGCATCCTCCCACCCACTCACTCACTCACTCTGATACACACACATACACATTCACTCGATGTTTGTGTTGGGATGTGTGTGTGGGTTGAGTCCTCGTCCGTTCTGACAAATAGTTTGTGAAATTTACAAGAGAAGAGGAAAACGTTGTAATTCGATAATTGTCGTACGAACGAGTTGGTCTTTTCAAATCACAGATCGAATGGAGAATCGTTATTTGCGGTTTAGAAAATTTGGTTAAGTTATTAGTTATCTAATTCAATTTAAATTGTATCAAAAAAAGTACAAAAGTTTACAATAGAGTTCTGAAGCTGTGCCTTATCTCTGCAAAAATAATTCGTGAAATTGAACTTGTTTTTTTTTTCAATCCAAAAATCATAAAAATGTTCAATGAATGATTTATTTCTATAACAAAAATGAATTTATTTAAGAATAAAAACAATTGCATAAGAAAAAAACAACACTCAATAATTCAAAAATAATTTTCACAAATGATTTTTCTCCCCAGATTTTTCTGTACATTGTCTCTTTAAAGATTAAGTCATCATCGAAACGTACATAAGCAACAATTAATAATGATTTACTCAACATTTTTCACCAGAAGATAGTTACAGTTAGAGGGATGAATAAAGAATTAATTTGTGAAACACAACCGCTGTTTTAAACAAGCGTAAAATGATCATATTATGAATAAACAGTTCAAGAATTTCTAAATTATCTATTCATTATCTTCAATTCGAATCAATACTTAAGATTTTGTTTAAAATTTTGTAGTTTTCAGGTAGATTTTAAATCAAAATCGATTTGAAATCTAATTTAAATCCGATCATAGAAGGATATGACGTTTAGCTT
>CM068314.1:2889200-2891700 GCA_034766995.1 Acanthacorydalis orientalis
CACTTGCACACATTTAACAATTTTCTTTTTTAATACATATTTAAAATTCGCGCTGTACTGTGAAAGATAAAGGAGGAAGTGTATCCCTTTACGGATGGTTTCGCGTAGTGGCAGAGATTGTTATTAAGAAGTTCTATCAACAAGCGGTCCCGTTTTCAATACCGTCGTTGCCAGACCTGTATGTAAGACCGTTTTATGTCAAAGCATAATTCGATGTTTCAATTCAAAACAATCTTCGATTTTTAGGTTAAAGCATATTTTCATGTCTGAATTCATAGCACACTTCTTTCTCAGCTCAGTGTGTAAAGTACTTTTATTATTTCAGAGTGTACTTTGATTTTTTAATTTAAAAATATCTTTTATTTTCTATTTCAAAACATCCTTCGATTGGTCGGTTTAAAATATAATTTGATTTTAATTCGGAAAATGTATTATTCGGTTGGTGTAGAGTTTGTAGGTTTGTGGAGAAAAAAATTATTTTTGAATTTTTCTTTTTATATCTACATACGCTTTTTTATCTCAAAGAATGTATCATTGACTTAATTTGAAGCACGCCCTGATGTTTAAGTTAGACCATAATTTGACGTTTGAGTCCACAGCACACTTGTATCCCAGTTCGAAATGTATAATACTTTTTTTATTCCAGTGTACTTTGATTTTTTAATTTAAAAATCTCTGATTTTCCATTCCAACGCATATTTTGATTTTTCAGTTTCAAATATATTTGATTTGTTATTCGAAAAATATATTAGTTTGTTATTTTAGAACTTATTTATAAAAAAAATGTGGTTTATGGGGCGAAGGAAATACATTTTTGAAATATATGATTTCTTCATACCGATATACGATTTTTAAGTCAAAGTATGCTTTGGTGTTTCAGTTTAAAAGAAGCTGACTTTTCAGGTCAGAATATATTTGATGTTTGAATTCACAGCACACTTGTTTCCCAGCTCAGAGTGTAATCTTCTTTTTTAATTTCAGAATGTACTTTGATGTTTAATTTAAAACATTCTTTGATTTCCCATTTCAAAGCATACTTCGCTTTTTTCAGTTTAAAATATAATTTGACATTTATTGAAAAAAATATTGCTTTATTAAAACAGAACATTTTCAAAAAAAATTTTTGTTGTTTGCGGAGTGAAAAAATAATTCATTTATGGAAATGACTTGATTTAATTAAACAATATATTTCTTTTATAAGCTTCTTCACAAAGTTTTATTGCTGATACTCATTTCACATTTTAGAGAATTTGTAAAAATCGAAACCGTTTATAATTAAAACATGGATATTAAAATTCATCATTTGATATGCTAGAAAGTGGATATATTTATACATTAACAATAAAAAGTCACGACACTCGTCGAACAGACACAGTCGAGTGGCAGGCGAAAAAGGCGAGAATTTCCATAAAAATATATTGATTTTTTTTCCTCCTCGCACAACATATATTTATATACAGTACGTATATAACACACACACACATACAACTCATAAAACGTCAGATGACGTGTGTAGTGGCGTGTGCAGGCTTTACTGCAATACAGAAACAACATCGAATCTGATGTTTTCAGTTGTTTTTTCTTTCCCTCGTACGATTTCGCTAACGCACGTTTCGCCATCGCGCCGACGTTAACGACGCTGATTGGAAAAGCGAATTTATGCAGATTTTCTCTTTATCCGCGCGCGTGTCGTCAGAAACGACCGGTATTTACGATATCTCGGATTCAGCCACCGGCGAATAAAAATTGGAACAAGGTGCTTGATCGTCTTTTAATTTTTGTACGTGTCGAAGGTAGTTTTTTTCCACGAGGAAATATAAAAAAAGGTTCAAGGCACACTTGTGTAGAGAGGTGATCGAACACGAAAATTAACTGTGTAAGAAATTCGATTTTATTGTAGAGCATATGATAGTTTTCCGTAAATTAATTTTTTTCAACAGATAAAACAGAAAAATGTATTAGTAAGTTACAAATTAGCGAATAAATAAAAAAACAAATTAAGTTTAAACCGAAAATTCGAAGTATGCCTTGAAATGGAAAATCAGAGATTTTTAAATTCAAAAATCAAAGCACACTTTATTATATATATATATATATATATATATATATATATATATATATATATATATATATATATACTATGTATAAAAAAAGCTTGACTTTGTGAATACGAAAATAGGCATCACTTACGTAATGTCATTTTTCAGTATAATTAAGAAAAATTCTCCATCCTTATGCTATATTTTGAGAAATAAAAAAAGATGGAAATATTACAAAACAAAAAAATTATTAATGTTTTAAACCCCATCGTTCTTTTTGCGCCACTCTGTATACATATATATATATATATATATATATATATATATATATATATATATCGAGATATATATCGAGACAGCGGTGTATGTACGTCATTCATAACTGACGACATTTTAATTCGTTTAAATCGTAGTCACCTTAATCTCTTCTTAAATCACAGGCTCACAGCCACTTACTGTTA
>CM068314.1:2894200-2929200 GCA_034766995.1 Acanthacorydalis orientalis
TGGTGGCGCCGCTCGCGTCGTGTAACGACATTCACCCCCTACCGAATGAATACACACACACACGCACACATGCATGTACAAAGAGAGAGAGAGACGTTGCCGGCCGGATGGATGGTTGTTGGACTCGATCGGATTGGTTCGAATCGGATGGCTGAATTGGGGACACACACACACACACAAATAAAACACAGAAACAAATACACACACACGCACACACGTAACGACTGTAACAACACTGCCGCTGGATACTGTGTGCAAGGGTTGCGATCAGGGGCGTGCGTGTAAGACACCGTGCGCGCACTTTTATGTCTCTTTGTTACCCCCGTCGTTTGTTTTTTCAGTGTCACGAGGCGCACGTCAAATAACGAAAACGTATTAAAAATGAATGATCCGTTAAACGAAACGCTGAACGTTGACGTCGTTCACGTTCTGTATTTGAACAGTGGAATTAGGTTATGAATTACGGATGCGGTCCCTTCGAATTTCGAAACTACCTGAATAAAGAGCACTCCGCTGTCGTTACATTATTATATTTTCTATTCTGTGACATTGTTTGTTTCCGAGTCGGACAAGTTATTGATTCCAGATGAGAATGGGACTTGGACCACAGACAATGTTTGTTTTCTAGCGTAATCGAAGTAGGACGTGTGTGAAGAAAATATGTTCGATTCTAAATGAAAATTGTTTTATTTTTTTCAGTGTAACAATTTCAGAAAATCTTAATATTAATACACAGAATCGACATTTGCTATATATGTATATATATATATATATATATATATATATATATATATATATATATATATATATATATATATTCATATATACTTTGAATTAAGTAAGCTTTGGACTCTTATATATAATACATCAGAAAATTGTGATCGTCGTGTCCTATTCTGAAGATTTTAATCTTGAAACAAAACACTTGACGTATAGTATACGCCGATTTTCATTTATTTCATTCACTTCATAGTTGACTCGATTAAAAAAAATACTTTGAAATGACTGAAATAAATGAACGTTTGATTATGAGATATATCGATATATGATTGGATTAGAGCAGTGTTCTTCAAACTGTGTTCCGTGGAAACTTGGGTTTCCGCGCAAACTCTTCAGGGGTTCAGCGAGTCAAAGCCAAAATTCGAAAGAATTTTCGAAGAAAAAATCCGAAAAGCTAAAAATTCAAAATGGTTAATTCATAATAATTTCTTTTATTGAAATAAAAGGGATTATTATAAATACCAATTAAACAAATTCTATAAATATCAATTGTTATGCAGTAAAACTATATTTATGAGTACAGATTACGATCCCGCTCAATCAGATGTAAATAATAAAATTCAGTCATGAAGATGGCTGCTTTTCAAAACTTGTGGGGTACGTATGTTGAGTTTTCTGGGGATTGTAGGGGTTCCGCAAAAAAAAATATAATCTTAAGGGTACCATGAATCGACAAAGTTTGAAGACCACTAATTTAGAGTTCAAACATTCAAGTTATTTGAAATGAAAATTGTTTTCAAGAAACAAAATATTTTATTGACAGGATGTCATTCCCTGATTCTTTTTATTATTGTTTTTCTGTATAGATCAAGTTGAGCGCTATACTGGATTTAAAACATTCAGTTTTTATTTAGAGATCAAAACCATACAAGAATAAAAATTGTTTTGATAAAATATAAAATAATTTCGGTATCCGATTTCATTTTATTTTTTTAAATCTTCGACGACTGAAATCCTGTAGACAGTAGAGTATTTAAAAATAGATACTTCAATATTCAGAAATTTCAGAAATGAAATATTCCATCGTATGACCATTTCTACATGCTGAGTGTCCATTAAATGATTTCAAGAGAGTAGCCAGTACTGTGCTCTGTCTTCTTTTTGCTAAGTTAGTCTTTCTCAGTCCTTTTAGGATTTCAGAAGATTATGGTCACCGTGCTGAAGGAAAAAAATCGTGGAGATTCAAATTCGAACAATTTTTAAAATATTGATCGGGTAGATTTTTATAAATGTCTCTGCACCAGGTGTCGTGTAAAATTTCACTGCAAGTCCATACTGGATGTCCATTAAATGATTTCGGAAGAGAAACTAGTGTTAAAATCCATCTTCTTTTTACTAAACTAATCCTCAGTTCTTTTAATATTTTAGAAAAAATATGACCACCTTGCTGGAAGAAAAATCCTCGACATTCGCATCGGTTCCGGACACTCTTCCGGATCCGTCGGCGCCACGTGCCGTGTAAAATTCCACCACACGCCCATGCGACGTGGGGACGGACGGCGGAGGCGGAGGCGGGCGGCGTGCGACGAGGAAAGAGTACGCGGCTTGGCCGCAAGGCGGAGGGAACCGCTAGTCGATGTCGGTCGGCCGACGCGTGTTTCGTTCGAGCATGCGTCCGACATGCGGCACTGCACGCGCTCTGCGACGCCGTTCCGTCCGTCCGTCCGGCGTTATGACCCGTTGACACGGTATTCTCGTCTATTGGCGAAACTGATTTTTATCTCGATCCGTTTAGATAACCGACGTTTTTAAAAACATATTAAGTGTTTGACGTTTCGGGCGACCCACGGGACGTGAACTCGTAATGAACAATGTTTATTGACACAGGAAAACAAAACAAAAAACAAATAAACGGGGAAAAAAAACGAAACGAAAAACAAACGCACGGACGAGAATCGATATTAACCTTTTAAGCGATCAGCACAAAAACGGTATGAATAAATATAAAATAATGTATACATACATATACATACATATATATATATATATATATATATATATATATATATATATATATATATATATATATATATACAGTGGCTCACAGTGAAACTGGAATACTTCAAAGAATAAAACGTAATCGTAAAATAATTGATGTAATGAAACTGGAATGAAAAAAATAATGATATTTTTAGTTAGTTTGTTTAATGTACGAGGGCGATTTGAAAAGTTCGCGGCCTAACTATGAAAGAATATCATTTGTGTTTTTAAATTAATTTTATTTTTCAATATGATTCCCCTGAACTTCAATGCACTCCATCGATGCTCCAGTGCTGTTATGCCGTCCCGGAAATCCTTTTCTTGAAGGCCCTCGAAACAGCGACTCACTATTGCTATCAGTTCTTCATCTAACGAAAATCGCCTTTCGCCAAGGATTTTTTTAAGTTTTGAGAACAGATGGAAATCTGCGGGAGGCAAACCTGGAGAATACACTCGATGGGGCAGCAAGTCGTAATTAAATTCTGCGAGTTTTGCAATGGATACAACACTTGCATGGGGACGTGCATTGTCCTGATGGAAAATTTTTTTTTTTTTTGATAAACCCGGTCTTTTCTCACGAATTGTTTGGTCGAGTCGATCCAAAAGTTTAATATAATACTCTTCCGTTACAGTTAGACCTTTTGTAAGGTAGTCAATTAGCAAGATCCCTTTAGCATCGCCAAAAATTGAAGTCATAACTTTTTCAGTGGATAAAACTGATTTTGCTTTTTTTTGGTGACGGAGAATCACGATGCTTCCATTGATCTGATTGCTGTTTAAACTCTGGAGTGTAATAGTGAATCCTAGTCTCGACTGTAGTCACAAATCGCTGGATAAAGTTAGCCGTATCGATTTTAACAGTCTTGGGAAATTTGTACTCGAATCCGTTTATGATCAATCGTCAGCAAACGCGACACCCATCTTGTCGATAGATTTTTCATGCCTAACTCTAACTTCTATGCAATACCTCCTTCCAGCTATCACTCTTGAATAAATTGAATTGAATTTCGTTAAAAAAGTGATTTGTTCATAAAAAAATTTTTTAGTGAATCATCTACTGAACATTTTTTTATCAGAAAATCTTTTTATAGTTTACAGAATGAAAAAATAATTTATTTGCGAAAATTAATTCAGCCACAGTGTCAGAACTATACTGAAACTGGAATGAGAGTATCAAAGTGTGCTTAGAACTGAAATTCAAGAGTAAACATCGACAGAAAAATCAACGTATGCTGTGAAACTGTGAAATCAAATATCTAGTGACATTTGTGAATATTCTAAACTGAAAGATCAAATTATCATAGCATTATTAGATCTGAAACTCTGAACTGGAAAAATCAAAGTATATTTTGAGGTAATGAGTTAGTAAAAAAAACTTTCATAAAAAATTAAACCAGTGTACGAATTAAGTCAAAAAATGGTCTACTGTTAGTCACAACTTTTTAACAGTTTTTATGAGAGGACCAGCAGAATCTTCATTTCGTTCACGGTCGAACTTGAAACCATATTCGTTCGACGACGAACGGATGACGACCGCTGGTTATTCCACCACCGCTCGGCCACCCTCTATCGGAACCGTGAATATAACGCACACAGGGGGCCGTTGCGCGCGTCCGACCCCCTCCCGACACGCCTGACGACATCATTTGTCTGTGACGTCACGCGGCACTATGACGCCGCGCGTCGTTCTGCGTCTATCCCGTTCCGCTGGCCGTTATTCCCGTAAGTGAGGCCGTTATCCCGATCTGTACTGAATTTGTACCAGTGGGACCGACCGGGGCGCGCACGTATCGGTTATACTGCCGTGACGCGTAACCTCTGTTAACCTTTTGAGTACCGCGCGATCGGTTCAACCGACCCGACCCGGAATCGGTCGCGCGATCGAGGCCAGAGAACCAGTCGAGTTTGTACACGGAGATAATTTAAAAAGCGGGATGAGATCGTTATCCTGGTGATCGTTGTCGCCGTCATCATCGTCAGAATGACATTAAACAGTACTTGTCAGAACATTAAGGGTTATTCGTGTGTAGCAAACTCGTCTCAATAGTAATGGACATTTTTTTTTTTGGAAAATAAAACACTGTGAAACTGATAAAATTGGAAGTAATTACAATACAATTCTAACACTCACTAGATTCACTTTCAAAAATGAATTCTTTTTTACCACACGAACCACAAACATTTTTTTCGATCAAAAATATTCAATAAAGAATCATTAATAATTTTTTAATTGTTGATTATGCCCATTCCGATGGAGACTCCATCTTCCACAGAGTATTAAGAAACACAGCTAGTTGTTATTCCTTGGTTATATAAGACAATGAAAGTATTTGTTAATTAACAAACATGTCCGTTGCCTAACAATCGTATAGATATACGAGGTCAGACAATTAAGTAATGCGACCGATTTTTTTTCTCGGCCTGTGGCAACACTGCGAACCTGTAACTCCGCCACCGTAATAGCAGATCCCTACTCTCTCGATTGAGACCTTGACCACCCTCGTACGATCATTTTTTCGCCAGCTGTTTAGTGTTTTGTAACAACGCGCGAGTAGTGCATGTCACGAAAATGGAACAGAGAAATTTAGAGCAACGGTACGCGATAAAATTTCGTGCAAAACTCGGCGAAACCGCGACAGAAACTTATGAAAAAGTGCTTAAAGTGTATGGTAGTGATTCACTGAGTCGTCAAAAACGACAAAGCCAACAGTGGCTGTCCCCTGGAGCACCAAGGCCAAAGAAGGCGAGAATGAGCAAGTCCAAAGTGAAAACCATGTTGATTTGCTTCTTCGACAGCAAAGGGGTGGTTCACAAAGAGTTCGTACCACCTGGACAAACCGTAAATCAAGTATTCTACCGCAATGTGCTCGAAAAATTACGAAAAAGGGTGCTCAGAGTGTGTCCAGAGATCGCGAAGACTTGGGTTCTGCATCACGACAATGCTCCCTGCCACAGTGCGTTCAGTGTCTCTCAGTTTTTGGCGTCTAAAGGTATCGCAACGTTACCACAACCGCCCTGTTCACCGGACATGTCACCCTGCGACTTTTTCCTATTCCCCCATATGAAAAAATTCGTCAAAGGTCGACATTTTGACTCCGTTGAAGATATCCAAGAATCTGTGACGAGGGTACTCGGAGAGGTCCCGCAAGAAGTGTTCCAGAATTGTTACGAAAACGGGAAAACTCGCTGGAATAAGCGTATAGATGCGGGAGGGGACTACTTTGAAGGGGATCGCAGCGATGTACCTTAATTTTTAAATATACTCGATTTTTGAATTTTGTCGCATTACTTAATTGTCTGACCTCGTACTTACAACCGCTCTGATACGTTTACAGTACTTTAGACAATAGCGAACAGTTTAGTGGATGCGTGCGGATAACAAATATAAATACAGTTGCCAATATTCGAATATTTACATTTTGACAAATTCAGTTAATTTTTTTCTAACCGTTGAACATGTTGTAACACCCAGCCGTTTCGATTTAAAAAACAAAGTTATCAACTAGATGTTCACGCTTTGTTAATTTTCCTGTTTTACAATGAGGCACGTTTACTATAAAGCAAGAATAGCTTTCTTCTTTGTTTGTTTTTACAGCGTTAAACTCCATTGTGCGTGATAAATACTTTTTTTTGTTAAACAAATACGAAACAGCAGAAGCGTAAAATGTTTGTTTATAAACAGCGCATTTAACGGAGCAAGCATGCTGTGCATTTCAGCGTGCAATGGAGATATTTTCTTTTAGGTTAGTTTAAAATATATAGCTGTTCTTACGTTCCTATGTCTGTTCTCATGTAGAATTCTTTTTGTTTCGGCTGTTTCTGGGGATGATCTTTCTCCCGGAATACCAGCATCTGACGTGAATTTTCTTTTTGTTATTAACCGTATTTAATTTGCTTGGAAAAATTTCAAACAACCTAGCATAAACGCACTGTGTGTATATTAATATCTATGCACAACTATTAAGAGTGAACAGAAGTTGGCTTTGACCAAATTCATTCAACATTTATTCACTCTCATTTATAAAAATACGATTCTATTTTCGTTTCTCGTATCAAAATATGCTTTGAATTTAAAGCAAGCTCTGATTTTTAAGTTAGAACATACTTTGATGTTCAAGTTCACAGCACACTTGTTCCTCAGCTCAGAGTTATTGTACTTTTTTAAATTCAAAGTATACTTCGATTTTTTAACTTAAACATTTCTTTAATTTTCCATTTCAATGTATACTTTGACTTTTCAATTCAAAATACGATTCGATTTTTAATATTAAATTAAGTTATCGGTTTTGTTAATTTAGAATTTATTAAGAAAAATGTGATTTGTTGAGTCTGAATTTCGAATTTCGAATACTGTACATGCACAATCGATCTTCCACGAAAAAATAAACACGTGACAATATATTCGAAAACAGTTTGACAGCCGCATTCTCGATCCAGAAATGTAACATGGGCATAACACAATTTCTGTTGAGCGGTCAATACGTGCCGCGTACATCTCGCGCGCATTAATAATGCAAGAGGTCTATCTACACGGATGAAATGTTATCATGTCGATACATAAATCGAACATTTCTGGATTTTTATTCGACACGCATAAAAAATTGGATGTGCAGCCCACACACACACATCCGCCTACTTACCCTGCTTAGTAGCCTGTTGTAACAGCTACATTCGACGTGTTGATATTATAATTACGTATAGGCCCTATACATATTTTATCGGTTCACATCTTCGGGGGAATATAAAGGGATCGTTGGATACGTCGACGAATATTATTACAAATTCTGTCGGTTCGCACAGAAACAGATTTTATTAAATAATATACAGTCGGATGATGTACTTTGTTGGAACACAATTGAAAACCAAGATGAATAATTTTTTATTATATATATATATATATATATATATAGCGAGAGAGAGAGAGATAGTAGAGAGATTAAAAATTGTAAGAAAACGTTTGAAAAGTTATAAAAATGTTCCGTTGTTTTAGCTTCTTAAATGGTTGATTAATTAAAATGTCTAGGAGAAAAAAAAGGATAAACTGTTTTGATAGCATTAAACAGATGTCTCAAGAAGTGAGAATAAAATAAAATGATAGTCATAAATCAATATAATAAAGTGAATTGCACGATAATAAATAAAAAATCGAAATTTTTAAAACAGTACCCTTAGGTGGCTGTACATTTTGTGTTATTGACCAATGACAAGTCTCAGAACAGCCAACTATCGAAATATCCTTAGTGAGACATAACTTCTGCCCTGGACTGTGGACCGGAGGACTTTGTGTCGATATATGGGCCTCTAAACTAACACAAGGTGTCTGAACTGGGAGGAAAAAAATCGTACGGGCGCACAGAGGGATGTGTGTGAAAAATGAAATATTTATTTTTTAAAACAAAACAAACTCATGTTAGAGCAGTTTATATTTCAGGTAAGTTGTAAATCATATAGTTCAAACACTCTACGTTACGATACACCCACTTATCTAGATTCATGGTCATTCAAGAGGACGTAGGAATTTTTTTAACATAGATCAAACACTCTACGTTTTAATACAACCCCATATCTAGATTTATGGTCATCCGAGAGGACATAGGAATTTTTTTAACGTAGTTCAAACACCCTACGTTATAATAGAACCCCATATCTAGACTTATTGTCATCCGAGAGGACGAAGGAATTTTTTTAAGAAAGTTCTTACACTCTACGTTATGATACAACCCCATATCTACATTTGTTGTCATCAGGGAGGACGTAGGATTTTTTTAAAGAAAGTTCATACATTCTACGTTTTAATACAACCTCATATCTAGATTTATGGTCATCAGGGAGGACGTAGGAATTTTTTGAAGAAAGTTCATACACTCTACGTTATAATACAACCCCATATCTAGACTTATTGTCATCCGAGAGGACGTAGGAATTTTTTTAACGTAGTTCATACACTCTACGTTATGACACAACCCCATATATACATTTGTTATCATCCGAGAGGACGTAGGAATTTTTTTAAAAAAGTTCATACACTCTACGTTTTAATACAACCTCATATCTAGATTTATGGTCATCCGAGAAGACAAAGGATTTTTTTTAACGTAGTTCAAACACTCTACGTTATAATACAACCCCATATCTAGACGTATTGTCATCCGAGAGGACGTAGGATTTTTTTTAAGAAAGTTCATACATTCTACGTTATGATACAACCCCATATCTACATTTGTTGTCATCCGAGAGGACGTAGGAATTTTTTTAACATAGATCAAACACTCTACGTTATGACACAACCCCATATCTAGATTTTTGGTCATCCGAGAGGATGTAGGAATTTTTTTAACGTAGTTTAAACACTACGTTATAATACAACCCCATATCTAGATTTATTGTCATCCGAGGGACGAAGGTTTTTTTTTAAGAAAGTTCATACATTCTATGTTATGATACAACCTCATATCTAGATTTATTGTCATCAGAGAGGACGTAGGAATTTTTTTAAGAAAGTTCATACACTCCACGTTTTAATACAACCACATATCTAGATTCATGGTCCCCCGAGAGGACGTAGGAATTTTTTTAAAACAGTTCAAATACCCTACGTTACGATACAACTACTTATCTAGATTCATGGTCGTCCGAGAGGACGAAGGAAATTTTTCGACATTGTTCTATTACTCTTCGTTACGTTATAACCCCTTCTAGAGGCTTGTGGTCATCTTAGGGTACGTAGGATTTTTTTCTACATATTTCAGACACTCTGTCTTAAGATATAGCCCCATATGTAGACACACGGTTGTCCGAACGCACTCACGATTTTTTTCTGCAAAGGTCATTCACGCTACATTTAGGTACAGGGCAAGCTTTTTGCTGCACCAAGCGATTGCAATTTTTATGACAAGTCGTGTTTTTTCAAAATCTATTTATTCTACTTAAAATTGCGATTTTATCATAGATAGGATCATTTTATTTTCAAAAAATGTATTTTACGATATTGGAACGTGCTGTGTGTTAACAAATTTTTATTTGCTTTGAATTTTCTATTTCTAATCTAAAATTTGCCAATATTCAATTAAATAGTTTCTCGCTCGGAAACGTGCTACTCCACTGCTTTTGAATTATTATATGTACATAAATTATGTATTTTCCACCAGAAAAATGTCTTTCAGGTAATAGAAACGGGTCTTATAGGTTATTTCAAGCTTTGCATATTTTCAGAGGAAAGACATAACTCTCTGAAAAAGATTCTCTTCTGTAAAAGGTGTATTTCGGAATCGGGAGTGTAAGTTTTAGCCCAAATCGATTACGTTCGATCCAAGTTATCGAATTATGGCGAAACATTCTAACATTTCCAACTTTCATTTTTTGACCGAAAAAAACGCACGACCTACAGTATGCAAATTTTGATGAAAATTCACGATTTTTCAAAAACGTTCAAACTGGCTTCGAACTACGATTTTATCAAAAACAATAGCATATTATCAAGAAAAATCAACTTTCCAACGATCGGAGAGCGATAGTCGGCTATGGAACGACACTCTTTTCGATTTTCAGTTTTTCACTACCAAATCGCAATTTACCGATAATTATTTTTTTAATCAGAGATTCATAAATGTACTGCTTTATAAATTGTCGTCGGCTTAGAACTAGATATTTTTGTTCATTGAAAAAAATATTTCAGATGATAATAACGAATAGTTTAGATTTGTTTACGCTTTTTATGCGTTGAGAGAGAAGATGAAATTCTTCAAAAACGTGTCTCGTTCATAAATCACATATTTTCGAATTAGAAATACAATTTTTGGCCTGAATCGATTTCATTCGTTCTACATAATTCATTCGTGGTGAAAAAGTCCACCATTTCCAACTTTCATTTTTTGGCCCACAAAAACGCACGACCTACAGTATGCAAAATTTGATGAAAAATCATGATTTTTCAAAAGCATTCACACTGGCTTGGAATTCGAATTTTATAAAAAATAATAGTATATTATTGAGAAAAATCAGCTTTCGAACGATCGGAGAGCGATAGTCGGCTATGGAACGGCGCTCTTTTCGATTTTCAGGTTTCGACTAACAAATCGCCATTCACGGATAAATATTTTTATTAATCAGAGATTAATAAATGTATCGCTTTATAAATTGTCACCAGCTCATAAATAGATATATTTGTTCTGTAAAAAAAATATTTCAGATGACAATAACGCATAGTTTCGATTTGTTTACGCTTTTAATGCGTTGGGAGAGAAGATGAAATTCTTCAAAAACGTATTTCGTTCATAAATCACACATTTTCGAATTAGAAAAACAACTTTTGACCTGAATCGATTACATTCGATCTCAATAATTAATTCATGGTGAAAAAGTCCATCATTTCCAACTTTCATTTTTTGACCGAAAAAAACGCACGACCTACAGTATGCAAAATTTGATGAAAAATCATGATTTTTCAAAAGCGTTCAAAATGGCTTCGAACTACGATTTTATCAAAAATAGTAGCATATTATTAAGAAAAAATCAATTTTCCAACGATCGGAGAGCGATACTCGGCTATGGAACGACGCTCTTTTCGATTTTCAGTTTTCCGCTAACAAATCGCCATTTACGGAGATGTATTTTTTTTAGCCGCAGATTAATAAATGTATCGCTTTATAAATTATCATCAGCTTATAGATAGGTATTTTTGTTGTTAGAAAAAAATATTTCAGTTGATAATAATGCATAGTTTCGATTTGTTTACGCTTTATGTGCGTTGGGAGGGAAGATGAAATTCTTCAAAAACGTGTCTCGTTCATAAATCACATATTTTCGAATTAGAAACACAATTTTTGACCTGAATCGATTTCATTCGTTCTGAATAATCAATTCGTGGCGAAAAAGTCCACCATTTCCAACTTTCATTTTTTGGCCGAAAAAAACACACGA
The DNA here is from genome assembly GCA_034766995.1 of Acanthacorydalis orientalis. Taxonomy (NCBI): domain Eukaryota; kingdom Metazoa; phylum Arthropoda; class Insecta; order Megaloptera; family Corydalidae; genus Acanthacorydalis; species Acanthacorydalis orientalis. The sequence continues at coordinate 2,905,880 of CM068314.1, forward strand.
CCTACAGTATGCAAAATTTGATGAAAAATCATGATTTTTCAAAAGTGATTTTTTCTGTTCGAATTCACGATTTCATCATAAAGAACAAGAGAGTGTTGACGGAAAATCGCTTTATACTGATTATAAAACGATATTTCTGTACAGAACGGCGCATTTTCCACTTTAGTTTTTACCTAAAAATAGTCATTCGCGAATAAATAATATTTATTGCAAAAATATGCACCTTTATCGCCGACAAACCGATACTGTGTTATATAAAAAGTATTTTCCGCCTCGAAATGAAATTTTTAAAAACAAAAAAATAGTATCTCTGAACAAATGGTTGTGAGTCGACGAATGGGCTCGTATATTAAAAATATTTCGTACGTCCGCACGGAGGACTGTGTGTCGAGATATGGGTCTTTAAACTAACACAAGGTGTCTGAACTCGGAGGAAAAAAATCGTACGATCGCACAGAGGACAGTGTGTCGAGGTATCGGTCTCTAAAGTAACACAATGTGTCTGACAACCTCCTCTTTGATGTAATCTCTTTCTGATGATATGTATTCATGCCAATATTCTTTGCATAAATGAATTCTTTTTTCATCCCGTACAGCACAAAATTTTTTTCTTATCAAAAATATTTAAACAATGATCATTTTTTAAAATGATTTGCTTCTTTCTAAAATATCTTTATGTTTTATAATAATTAACGGTATATTGGACATACATTTTCAGACATAAATATTGAAAATACGAAATTTACGAATATCTGCACTTTTTAAACATGAAAACGCTTTCTTTTAATGACCATTTCAACTAAACTTGTTATTTTTTACTTATCGAGTTCGAATTTTAAATTGTTTAAATTTCAATTTGATGAAATAGGAATTCATTGTTGAGTTAAAAACTCGATTCTTGATATTTCATCGCAATGGTCATGAATTTACTTTAAATACATATTGAAAAGTGACTTGATCTCATTCAGGTACCCATTCCCAGGAGGAACCAGACTATCAGGGTAGTCTGATGCCTCCTGGAAATTGGCACCTGAGCCAATAACTTACTCTTCGACATGAAACAAGAATTTTTAAATTTAAGTGATGTTATTTATTGATAAAAAGTAAGAAATTTGAATAAATAAACGTAAATATGTATATAATATCGATGTAAACTATAGGTATATTGTTTGATCAACTGGGATTTTCAATAGATTTTTTGGATTGTTAATAGAGACAATTAATAATATTTTATTATTGTCCAAAAGTTATCAACTTATATACTATCGAAAAAATGAGCTAGAAAATAACACGAAAATAACAGTGCGACAGAGAAACACGGAGTTAACATTTTACAAATGAATTACATTCTTTTGTTTTCGCTTTATCGACCACAAACATATTTTTTTGTTAAACATATTAATTAAATCATTATTGATTGCTGCTTATTCGCACTTCGATGACGATACATTATTCAATGCGCCATGGTATAGAATAATCACAAATTTCGGATTGTTTTTAAGAAACTAAGGGTTTTTTTCCATTCATGGCGCCCTGAGGATGATGCACCACTGTTAAAATGTTCAATAATCATTTATTGAACATTTTCGACTAGAATTATTTTATGTGGTTGGTGGGGTGAAAAAATAATTCATTTGTGGAAGAAAATTTAATTTTCGGTTTATATCGTTTATACAAAGAAATATAACGTAGAATAAATAGTTCAAAGAAAAGAAAAATGACAACAGAAAGTATGTAACTTTGAAAGAAGTAAAAGTAAAGGTAATAAAATTAAATAAATTCAAATTTCAAATGAACAGATCTTTCCATTGTTATGAAAACATTGTTATACGATTAACATTTCGGACATGTTACACCGATTTACAGCCATGTCGTCGGACATATTCAATTTGTATTAACTATTCCAACAATGTTGTCTCGCCTGGACCGCTCTTAACCTAAGATAAATTCAACCGAATGTTCAATAATCGTAGATTTCACAAGTATGCCACGTTTTTCTAATTTCGTTCAGTGAAACTGTAAATACTTGCGACACGGCTGATCGAATCTTGTACTTTTTTTTTATACTCTGATGCTGGTTGTAATGATTGCCCACGTTGACAGACAAATAGTAGAGGGACTGTGCGATTAAACCGTATTGCGACCGAATTGCAAGTGTCTCGTTTCTAATGTATCTTAATTTATTATGTGTCTCTGTAGTGATATTTTCATACCAAATAGTAGGAATAAGCGGCTGGGACAACGACGAACTCGAGATATTCGATTTAGTTGAAGAGATCAATAAAAATTTCTACAATGTCCTAGATATACCACAAGTAACTAACACACACCAATCATATCACTTGCAAGTAAGGCCGAGAAAGTCACGATAACTATACGGTCTGTTTTCAGGATGCGGATGCTGTGACGATACGAAAAGCATTCCGTAATCTCTCTCTAGTGTTACATCCTGATAAGAATGATTCTCCAGATGCGGATGTGCAGTTCAGGCAGTTGGTCGCCGTCTACGATGTGCTCAAAGACCCGTCGAAACGTGAACGGTACGACAAGGTGCTCGAAAATGGACTTCCGAACTGGAGGTCTGCCGTGTATTACTACAGGCATTATCGAAAGATGGGTCTCATCGAAATGGTCGTCATATTATTTATTCTGGTTTCGATCGGTCAGTACCTTGTCGGATGGGCGTCGTACCTCGAGAAAAAGTTCACGATTGTATGTCGAACATGGATAAGTGAATCGAATCGGAACAGATTTTTAATAAAAAGTACTGATTTCAGCGGCAGTTGCTTGAACCGAAGCTTAAAAAATTGAACAAGAAAGGAAAGAAGCAAGGCGAAAGCGTCGTAATTTTAGAGAACGTTATCGAATCGATACCGACGCCTAGTGTGACAGATACGCTACCCGTACAGATTCCGAAACTCGTGTGGTGGTTTATTATAGAGTTACCTGGGGCTGTGATAGCGTTACGAGAATATTGGCTTGAAAGAAAACGAAAGAAACTGGAAGCATTGTTAGAGTACGTGTTTAATTTTAATTGTATATTGAATTTAATATAATCGATTATAGAGAGTGGGTAATTTATCAATGTTTTTAGGGAAGAAGAAGAGAAACGACGTCGTGAAGAAGATGAAATAAACCAAAAGAAGGAAAAGGAACTTCGTCGAAGACGAAAACCGGCATTTGTTCTGCCAGAACGGACTGGCGAAAATGGCCCGTCATGCCTCCTTGATTCCGGTGATGAACCTCCTGAGCCCATGAAAGCAAAACCACCTCCTGTTATATCGGGAGGTTTTTGGACAGATGATGATTTAATAGAACTTGTACGATTAGTTAAGAAATATCCACCGGGTACGACTGAACGATGGGAACGGATAGCTGAGATGATGAACAGGTCAGTAAAAGGAAATAAGGCCGACATATTTTTATTCATAAGAATTATGAATTATAGATCTGTGAGTGAAGTTACACACATGGCTGCAAAAATGAAAGATAACTGTTACCGGATACCAGGCCAGTCTGATGAAATCGAAACAGTTGATGATCAGCCGAAAAAAGTGAAAACAAAGGGGGGAAAGTTATCCCGGGCTACGGGTGAAACAGAAACAAACGTTAAAGATTCCTCGTGGAGCCAAACGCAACAGAAGGCTCTCGAAAATGCACTGACAAAATACCAGAAGGGCGCTACTGCAGACCGTTGGGAGAAAATCGCAAGCTGCGTGCCTAATAAAACAAAGGTTTGTGCCAAAACCGTATACGTGAACATAATTCGTCTATTAAAAGTCTATTTTGAACATTCGTTTTTACAGGAAGAATGTATGCTACGGTACAAATATCTCGTTGAGCTCGTAAAGAAACAAAAACAAGAGAAAGAAGCAAAAGAGAACTCACTGGATGACTGTATCACACATGACGACGAATCTTCGACGTAGGCCGGCTCTGGTGTTTGTTCACGCTGAACAGAAAGAAGACAACCATATTATGTTAATTACAACGACTAGAGAGACTAGACTTGAAAACAAATATATGCAATACATATATTCATATGTGTGCATTTGTAATATATATTGCCCTGTTGATTTTATATTACTATCGTTCTATTATCGGTCCCTCGACAGTTATTTATAAGAAAAATCATGTGATTATAAGGTATATTTGTATGATACTGTCTATATATATATATATGATGAAATAAATATTTTGATTTTAGTTTAGGTTTTGTTTTGTAACAGTGTATTATTAGGTGACACATATTCAATCAGAAAACAACTAAATATTTGATTAAACTCCAAACATTAACCAATAAAGTATGGTAATAAACCACAAACTTTTGATAAAGAAATCAAAAGATCAGTCAATGAAATTAAATAAAAAATATACAAACCTTGATGAAGTTAATTAGTCAAGTTGACAGTTGATAAATTAATATATTGAATCAACAAAAATCAGTATCTGAGCAGACTTAGTTTCAACCAATAAATGATACTCAAAACTTGAACAAATGAATGAAGTTTCAGTCAACTAATAAATGAAATTGAATTTTACCCCCAAATATCATCGGTCAAAAAAAATAAACATAACCACAAGTCACAAAGTCAACAATTATTTTTACTGCTGAACATTAAACACTTATTAGATATATGTTGCTAGTCATATAAAGATATAACAGAATTGCATAACTGAACGATTTACATACATATGAATAATAAATTGTCTTATTTAAAAGTTGGTCAAACTTAACCACACCTTTTTAAACCATTGTAACCGATTTCTAAAGAATTGAATTCTACAGAGCACTGATTTTTACTTTTGATCTAAAAAACGTTCATTTTTTCGAGGTTGTAAAATATAGTTACAAAAATTGTAAGAAGTTGATAAAAATTCGTAAAATTAGTCCTTTTATCATTTTAAAGGCAATTAGAATTTGAAATTGACTTTCACTTTCACAAATGAATTCTTTTTCACCCCACAATGTTTTTCTTATCAAAAATGGTCAATAAATTATTTTTGATTGTTGCTTATGCATATTTTGATTACAATGCCACCATCTGATTATCAATATTCAGAAAAATCTTAAAATTTAATTTCTTTTCAATATTTTTACACATGCTCTTAGAGAAAACTGTCATATCAAATATATACGAGCTATATATATATATATTTATAATAATTTAAAATTATAAAATCCAACCAATAAATATCAAAATAAACCACATTTTTCAAAACTTTTCATTTTTTCATTAATAAACTAAAATGTTAGTTTTATTTTCTTTTATCAAGCTCAACCTGACTACAATTCCGTTAATTAAAATAATATATTAACATATTAGTATTTAATACCAAATAATAATTTTTATATTTATTAATAACAAACAATATTCGATAAAACAAATAAGAAACTATAAATATAATTGTATAAAAAAATATTAAACTGTTTGCAAAGGATCTTTATCTCGTTCTGCAACCTCAACTGATACACTAAAACCTAAGTCCGAGTTGAGCCTTTCGGAATATTTAGACAAAAAACCTCGTTCGGAATCGGCATGATTCACGAGAACAACATTAATGCCTGAGTGAACAGCATCGAGTACATCATGGTGACCCATTTCTCCAGTTAAATAAAGATCAGCTGGTGTACCACGTAATACGCTTGTACCACTTCCCGGACATACTGCGATTGTATCTACAGAGGAATCTACAACGAAAATAATCCACTATTAAAATAAACATAACCAAGGAGTAAAAGAAAATCTATAATTTCTTCATTATTTAAACTTACTTAAAGACTTTCCTTTTGCAAGAGCAAGTCTAACATGATTTAAATTGACATGTTTTTTAATACAATCGACTGCCTGTTGTAAAGTTAACGTATGTTTTAATTTTGCAATCCGACCAGAACCGATCGATGAACTTAACTCTTTGCTAGAACCTTGAATTGGAACTGCATCTTTTACTGGAAGTGCACTAATCAACCAATCGGCTACACCATTTTCAACACAATCCCATGAAGTATGCGGTGAAAATACTGCTATTCGATGTTCAAAACATTTAGCGATTATTCGTTCTTTCCATGTACTGGAAACAAAATATTTTAAAACCATTCCAAAATAATAATTAACAGTGTTAATAAAACTATAAATCAAAAATTCGAATTTTAAATCAACATTCATATAAGTCACGATATATAAAAATTACATTTTCTTATTAGAAGAATGGATAAATTCAATTTCAATATATTTTCATGTAATTTAAAATATAAGTAGTCTTTTTTTATTTTAGAATACACTAAATAAAAAAGTAATTATATTCATTAATCATTAATATAATTAAATAAAATTTTACCTGGAAGTTATTCGATTTATTTTAGCAAAAATTGGTGGATGATACGATATTATCATATTTGCATTTTTCTCTATTGCTTCATCCATAACATCCTCTGTTAAATCATTTGTAAGAATAATCTTTTTTATTATCACAGATGTCGACGGCTCTATAAGAAGTCCAACATTATCCCAAGCTTCTGCTACATTTAAGGGTGCGAATAATGTTAACGCATTAACAACTGTTTGCAACGAAGCTCCTTGAGCTTCTTCGTTAGCCGTAGTAGAAAATTTATTTGAGAATTTGTCATAGTAAAGAGCCCATTCCTTTGCCATTGAAGAATATATATATGTAGTATTAGCAACTTGCACTGACGAAATAAATTTTGGTTTCAAAAGAACGGCTTTAAAATATTTAAAGTATGTAAAACATTTCATACTTTAAAACATCTTCAATAATCTGTAATGAAAATATATCAATGTGAGATTTTTTCACGCTATTCTACATTACTAACCCTAATTTGTATATAAAAGTACATAAATTATTTTATATGAAAAAATCTTTCAGGGTATATACATTTTTAAACGATGACAATTTTTAAATACCTACCTGAAAAGATTACTAAAATTATTCTTTATAAATCTATTGTATAGTACATTAAAATAAGTTTCTGTAAAGATACTAAAATTTCTTTATTGACCTAGGATTAATATTATGTTCATTATTCAATGCAGAGATTAAGGTAACCAGATTATAATTTCAAAACAACTAATCAAATATGAATTTTAACATGATTTCTTTTATAAATTGTAGCATAATTACTTATGTTTGTAAACTATTTTAGAGGTTACAAAAAAAAAATAACATTCTTTCACCACAGTTTTTTATTATACCTTAATTATTTAATCTTCAAAATTATTTCATCCACTATTCCAATGGGTAATTATGGATTAATACAGAATATAGAAACATTTGAACTTACACAAAAACATACACCACAAATCAGACAGAATAAAATGTGTGAATATGGTGGTTATATATTAGCATAAAGATTGAATATTTGTATGCGTTTTTTATAGGTTTTCTATTTATAATCTTAAATAAATACATTTTTATAGGTTTTTATTTATAATTTTAAATAAATATATTTTTATAGGTTTTTATTTATAATCTTAAATAAATACATTTTATAGGTTTTTATTTATAATCTTAAATAAATACATTTTTATAGGTTTTTATTTATAATCTTAAATAAATACATTTTTACAGGTTTTTACTTATAATCTTAAATAATCACAGACAACGATAAAAACTACATATAATTTTCATTATTTCATAGGTAATGGTTCAATTTAAGGACTTTTGTTACAATGCATTTTAAAAATCAAATTGTTGGCTAAATTGATTGATTACAATGTAAAATGTGATTTTAAATCAGAGGAGGAACGGATTTTGCAATAAATAATATGAAAAAAATATTAAAAAAAAGTGCCCTCTGATATTCATATATATGCAATTAAAATCATTTTTAATAATTTAAAAATACATAGTAAAATGTTTTTTTATGTAAAATTAATAAATGCTTTTTGAGAATTTTTTTTAAACTTCATTTTTATTAAGTAGAAAATTATATTCTTTTAAGTTAAAAATAATACTGCAGAAAGAGGGTTTGCATTGTTAGTATTAGTAATAAATAAGTTTAGAAATGTATAGATATATGTGTAAATATGAATTTGTATGTCAAAACAATTGTAGAATTTATGAATATTAATCAACTGTAATATTTAAATTATGTTATTGTTCTGTTTTATTAATGTGAGGGTGAGGGCGAGGGTGACATTTATTAATAACATTAAGACATTGGTTTCAGTAATGGTTCAGCTTGTACTTCAGCATCTTTAGAACCTTCATATGTTGTAACGTGCTATTGGTGATGATGAGGATCTTGCACACAATTCCATTAAGTTACTAATTTTCATTAATCTTTACAAAATAAAAATAATTTTTTTTACGATATAAATTGTTTCAGGTTTAGATTAGGATGCTTTACAACAATTGATCAAGTTAATTATACTTTAGATACATGTATCAAGCATGTCAAATGTTTACAGGAAGTGTGATCACTTCGGGAAATGGTTCGAGAAGGTATTTATCTGACAACAATTAGATGGTCACAACATTAAATACCAATTAATTCATCTGAATGTTCTCTAAGTCAAAATGATGTCATCAAATTGAAACATTAATAGAAGACATTTATTTAACTGAAAATTAAAATAGAAATATATGAATTCATTTCAATACTGTTTGTAAATTAAATAACTAATGGATTATGAAAATCACTGTTTGAATAAGAATTAAAAGAATTTTTTTACACGTGATATATTATTTATAATTTAATAAATTTATATACTTACCATATATGTATATATAATTAACATTTTAAAGGCTGCACGTTTCACTCGACCCTCAATTGTTGCCCTGTGTGTTATGTAAATCGCTATTCACGCAGTTGCTCATAATGTAATTAGTAATGACAGTACATTTACTGAAAAAGAAACATTAAAGCCACTATTACTTAACTTTTATCACAGTCTTATAAATATTAATTACATTGATGTGTATTAATAGATGAAAATCAAATTCACGGTCTGAAATTATTAAGTGACAGCGGCTGTAAAAGTATTAACATTATTATTTTCTTTTTCTTCTGAAATAAAATATTATTATACAGCAAAACATAACAAATTTTATTACCCCACATACCTTTTAACACAAATTCATAAAATCGTTTTAAACATAGCACTGACTATTAACACAGTCATATATATATTATGTACTGATGTTCAATTCAGATTCTAAAGTAGATTTTTTCCAATTGATTCGTAAGTTCTTTCTGTCGTTCAAGATTATATAAATTTTCAACTTTTCTTTTCTGTTGTCTTTCAATATCTTTCATGCAGCCTCTCTAAAAGTGTTTTCATAAAAAAAAATATAAACTTGTAATATTAGAAGACCGAGCTTTATTTACAGTTTACAAATCGAAAATAGTAAATTAATGAATATCATTTTTTTCATTTAAATAAAGTTATTGAATATACATTACTACTATACCTGTCTATGAATTGTTTAATATGAACATAACCAATAATTCCGATACCAATAATATATTAATAACACATAGATCACTGCTAAACAGACAATACAAGCTACACTAAATGGAAATTGAGACACAACAGACATCGTACTTTTTTAAATATCAAGATATAGATTCAAACAAGTACAATTTCAAACTAAGCGTCCTATTTACATTTCAAATAAAATCAATGATCATAAATTACTCCACGTAATCTACATTACTGTTTTCTTTATCACACAATACTCGAATCCACCAATGAGAGATCATTTCATTTCTCACAAAAAACAATAGAATAAAAGAACAAAAATAGGTAAAAATAATCACTAATGAAAATCCGCTCATTAATTTAAACCAGAACTATTGACCAATCAAATAAATATAAAATCAATTTAATAACAGTGGGTTTGTTTTACATTTGAATGTTTCAATATGGTTTCAATGATAATTTTAGTAGTCAACTATTAACTAATCATACTTTTTCAGTATAGTTTAATTGAATCCTTTGAATGGAAATAATATTTAATAAATTTATTAATTTGTTATATAAATAATCTACATGTAAGATGAATATTTTTATTTATTTAAGAATTGAGATTGTAAATAAAGAATAAAAGAAGACAAAGCTTCTTAATGGCTGCATTCCTTTCAAACACAAATTAAGTATTGCTTTTTTTTAGAAAATTTGTATTTTACTGTATTTATTGGTTAAATTACAAATGTATTGATTCTTTTTAATCAATTTTTGTTGTATTATATTATTATTTAGCTGAATGTGCCGACATATATTTATATATATATATATATATATATATATATATATATATATATATATATATATATATATATATATACTCTCATTTACAAAAAGATCAGTATTTGTCAGATTTAATATTAAAAATCCGATTTTTTATGCATACAAAAATAAAATAAATAAAACGGTGCACTGTTTGAAATATATCACTTGTTTAAATATATTTAGCTTGGTTTATTAATCACATACTTATGAGAAAATTAATTAAAATGTTTTTATCGACAAAGATAATTTAATATAAATCAATCGGTCCATTGAATTCCGTGTGTTAATGATCTTAGCTATAGATAAAGCTCATTGGCTATCAAAGCGCCCTAAAACCCAAATAACTAACTTCATTGAAAACTTGTTATGTATAATTTCCAAGTTGGTATTAACTGTCGAAAAGTTACCAGTTTTCTCTTATAATTTTTTTTTTATTCACTTCGTTTCGATCTGTTATCTCGACTGCATCAAAATAGGCATTGTTGTTAGTGATATTTCTTTTAATAGTTTTTTGGTTAGGTTGGTGCAGTTGAATATTATTGTAAGTATTTTCATTTTTATACAATTGATTCTTTGAATAGTTATTTTGCTTAAATGTTTTGTTTTTAATTTTTGTTCGGTTAAAATTTCACAGTTTAATTTTTTATTATAAATCAAACTGATGAAATATAAACGAGTTTCAATAAATCATAATTATTTTGTATATCCCTTACGTCTGATGTATATTTTTACTATTTGAATAATCAATCGGGCAGATGTCTCTAGAGTTTCATGAGTTTAAATTAAGTGTTTCATTAAAATTTACAATCTATTCATTTAGCAGAGTTGACATCTAAGATTTTAGGATATATATTTATAATTCTTATCAGAATTCTTCTATATTGAATTTTTGTGCATTATTTAAAGTAATCTGTTTTCTGTCGGCCATCTTGAATGACAAACTTGTCAATGTTAGTTCCAGAATCGTTCGTTGTGTATTCTATTTATTAAAAATCTATATTGTTGTTTTATTAATCATTGGTTATTCATTAAATAGTGTCAACTTAAAGTTTATAATCATTTTTCTGGAATCTGCATAAAATTTATTATACATTACGTTTAAAATGTCTGATTTGAGTCAAAATAAATTTAAAAGACATTTTTAATTCGTTAATCATCCGCCATATTAAAATCTGACGCTCCGTTGTTCTATGATATTGCATTTCCAGTTGGCTTTCGTTGATGTTTGGTTGTTTTTGAGTTTATGTAAATTTACTCCGGTCGTAATTAAATTTAAGTAATTTTTTTGCTCGTTAAGTTAAAATCTTCAGGAGTTTATTATGCTGAGGTGTTTTAAAGGTATAATATTTTTTCACTGTTTTGAATTACAAACATTAAATGAAATATTTTTAAAATGACGCTTGCCACCATAATCTGTCATTTTCTCGTCGACACATGGATAGATGTTGTTTTTTTTTTTTTTTTTTTATATAATGAAACGTTAAATGTTTGAATTGCACTTAATTTCTGTATAAGTTCATTGTTCATCATTTATTTATTGAAATTTTTCAAATTTAAATTTATTTCTTCAGAAATCAGTTAATAAGCAGTTTTAAAATTTTATTTTTGAATTGTTTTCTCTAAGTTTTGCATAATATTTGATTTTTCGCAATTAAAATTCAATGTTGATCATTGATGACTAGAACGGATTCGTTTAATCAGATTTATTAAAAAGAAACAAAGCAACTGACCGCCAGAATATATATATTTTTTGACATAACCATAACAGAGGTGTTTATTTTTACAGTTTGTATGAAGAATAGTCAGTGTGTGTTTAGTGTGAAGAATCGTCAGTGTGTGTTTAGTGTGAAGAATCGTCAGTGTGTGTTTGGTGTGGAGGATCGTCAGTGTGGATAAAAGAATCGACACCAGGTTTTTTCAATCTAATAAATTTTTACTGTGTAAAGCAACGCAATTTCCATCGTGTTTTCCTTTACTATCTCAGTGAGTTTTCACTGATATCGTTTTTGAAAAAAATGTTGAAAACAATTCGACATTAATTTTCATATTTTGTTACATGAAACGATATCATGTGCATGTATGTATGTGGACGGATACTTATTATTTATTTTCACACATTAGGCTGGTTTCAAGACTGATGGTCTTCAATATATGCGGTGTTATATTGAACGATTATCAGTTTTGTAATCGGCGCACGGAGCTTTCGGGGCGGATGAATTGCTGTAAAGCGAAGTTGAAGCCTTCGACTCCACGATTTTTCTACACATGATTTTCAGGTGTTATGTTAAGGCTGCCCGTCGTGCAGCTTAGATTAGGGAACGCATATATTAATCCGCTTCACGGGTTGTATATGTCGTCTCACCTTGTAGCAGGTGTAGCATAGGAGTGGCTCGGATCAAATGGATTTCGAGTCCTAGCTTATTGTTTTTTTTTTATGTTTTCAGGTTTTCTCTTTCAGGTCCCAGAACTTCGATCTCTTTTTTTGTTTTGTTGTTATTTAAAGTAGATTTTTTTTCTTTGTCGATTCAGTACATTTAGAGTTTTTTTGTTGATTTCAGTTAGTTTAATTGTTAATTTTTTGCTTTTATTCTTTTTAATGTTAGTATTGATTTGTTTATAATGAATTAGTAGTAGTTTTATTTTGTTTCAATTTCATTTGTTTAATTGTAGCTTTAATTTGATTTTTAAGTTTTGTTTTTAGTCCAATTAAAGTAGCTTAATTTTATATTCATAATTAACTTCACTCCCTCGCCATGGATTGTGGGGTAATGGTACAAATCGTACCATTGCCATGTGTGTTTGTGCAATCAGATCAATTATGCTTCATAACAGAATATACATATTAAGATTCTAATACAAGTGATAACGCGTTTTGGAATCTTGTATGTATTATTCGCCTTTGATACATAATTTATTTGGTTAATGTGTGATTCCCGAAATTTGCGTTTGCGTTGCACAGTACATATATATATATATATATATATATATATATATATATATATATAAATTAGTTATTTAAGTTCAGTTAGTGCATACAGTTAACTCGATTTGTTTTATCAGACTGAAAAAACAAACTTTAAATTTGAAAAATATATCTATATATCTGAAAATGGATCTAATATCATTCAACACAAAATTGATCAATTTTCATTTACATCTGATAAAACTTAATTTAATCAAAATGGCAAACTTGTTGAACAGAAGACAAAAAGTGTATGATTTTTATGAATATTGGATGTATTCAGCATTCTATCGATTCGAGTGACGATCGAAAGAGAGTTATGAAAATCGTAACTGCTGCTTACAAATATGTTCATACGAACTGTATATATTTTTGGATTCTGGTGAAACGGTTAATTTAGTTTTGATTAAATTCGCGGAGTGTATTCAGTGAAAGTGTCTACCATCGATGGACTCATTAGGTAAAAATGGTAAATTCATATTTTTTTTAAATGACATATTTTCTAATAACATTTTATTTCAGCTATCGAGAAAATCCACATCGATTTCAATCAATTATTTTTTTTAATAATATTTAATTCGTTTCTATTACCTGTCAGTTCTTTTTTAAAAACGATAATGTTTTTAATTTTTATCATTTAATAAACTATCAGAAAATTTCAATTACCATTCATTAGATAACTCATCGTTCTTCTTTTCTTGGTATTTCTTTTATTGAACATATAAAGATTCAAAAACATTCGCAAAATATCTACCAATACTACAAATATTCAAATCAAATATAATACTGATATTTCAATGAATAACTTGTGTGTCCAAATGTATTAATCTATTCTCATATAAATTTCTCGCTTCCCAATAACATTGAGTTCTGTCAACATCACCGCCATGCTAAATAGTATACAAACAGCATAACTACCCTTGTGTGAACTGACAGGTTTTTTTCCATAGTAAATTCATTCATCTAAGATTTACATCTGACTGAAAAGATATAGATTTTCAAATATCTGTTGGATTCACAATCATTTTGTTGATTTTCTGATTTTTAGTTTCAATATTTTGTTTTTATAAATATTTATAGTTGACAGAACATCCAAAATAAATAATTTTTCAATAAATTTCTCTACACGGAGTTGATCTATAAACAGTTTCTTAGACAACAGTATTTTTTAACAATACTTTCAACAATTTATTTTTATGAAAATAAATAGCTCAGGTATCATTCAACAGAGACCGTTTTTCATTAAACTTCTTTCTTCACAGAAACTGTACTTTGAACAGTATCTCAGACGACAGTCATTTGTTAATACATTTTCAATTTTCTCTTACATCAACAATCACCTCTAGCTTTTCTAATTTTCTGATTCAATAATTTATTTTTATGTACATAAATATATCAGAGATCAGACAACATGAATCCTTTTCAAATTCATTTCTCTTCTTTCTTTATATAATAATTTTTCGAATGACATATTTGTTAATAAATTTTCTAATTTTTACTATATCGACAATCACTTTCTCGATTTTCTAATTTGTCACTTCAATATTTCCTTCTTATATACATAAATGGTTCAGAGGTCATTCAACACAAGTCATTTTTCAATAAATTCCTCTTTCTTCTTTTTAACAATTTGAACCTAAAACCTTTTGTCTGATCCAAACATTTTTTAATTTATTTCACCAATGAACGACTAAAAAAAACTTCAGTAGATAAAATTTGTATTAATGATTTTTAAAGTTCTCATTGTCGTTCATTAGAACAACACAGGCTGACTTCTAATTCAATCACTCGATCACGAATCGATTGATTAAATTAGAAAAAAAGCTCTCTCATGCCGACTCGGTTCGGTCGCGTTTATAAAACGACACGGAACCGTCCGTTCGTGTCGTTCTTAAAAATAATTTGTTATCGAATTCGTCTAAAACAAAATGTTCTTTTTACGAATTCTGTGTGTGCGCGAAAAGTACTTAAAGTAATACAGAGTGTCGTTCGGGTCTTCGATTGTGTCCTCTATCTCCTGTCCAGGAGTCCCGCGCGGCCGCGCCCGCGACGAGGCTCCGCAGGAGAGAGGCACCCGGGAGTGTTTGCTTTTGATTATCAGATCGGACGTACGACCGTCCGATAAAAAATAGTAGATAGTATATTCGTTTCAAATAAGTGTTCTGTGGTTCCTGTCCGAGATGCAGAGCCGACCGGCGAGCAGATTGTGTGAAGAATCAGTTTGTATGAAGGAATATAATCGACACCAGGTTTTTTAAATAGAATTGTTTTTTACTGTAAAGCAACGCAATTTCCATCGTGTTTTCCTCTACTATCTCAGTGAGTTTTCACTGATATCGTTTTTGAAAAAAATGTTGAAAACAATTCGACATTAATTTTCATATTTAGTTACAAGAAACGATATCATGTGCATGTATGTATGTGGACGGATACTTATTATTTATTTTCACATATTAGGCTGGTTTTAAGACTGATGGTCTTCAATATATGCGGTGTTATATTGAACGATTATCAGTTTTGTAATCGGCGTACGGAGCTTTCGGGGTGGATGAATTGCTGTAAAGCGAAGTTGAAGCCTTCGACTCCACGATTTTTCTACACATGATTTTCAGGTGTTAGGTTAAGGCTGCCCCGTCGCGCAGCTTAGATTAGGGAACGCATATATTAATCCGCTTCACGGGTTGTATATGTCGTCTCACCTTGTAGCAGGTGTAGCGTAGGAGTGGCTCGGATCAAATGGATTTCGAGTCCTAGCTTATTGTTTTTTTTTTTATGTTTTCAGGTTTTCTCTTTCAGGTCCCAGAACTTCGATCTCTTTTTTTGTTTTGTTGTTATTTAAAGTAGATTTTTTTTGCTTTGTCGATTCAGTAAATTTAGAGTTTTTTGTCGATTTCAATTAGTTTGTTAATTATTTTACTTTTATTCTTTTTAATATTAGTATTGATTTGTTCTTAATGAATTAGTAGTAGTTTTATTTTGTTTCATTGTTATCTTTTTAATTGTAGTTTTTATTTGAGTTTTAAGTGTTGTTTTTAGTCGATTTAAAGTAGCTTGATTTCGTTTTCATAATTAACTTCAATCCCTCACTCAATGGACTTCGAGTCCTAGATCAATGGTTTTTTTTCTCTTCATGTTCTCTCTTTCAGGTTCCAGAACTTCAATATCTTTTCCTGTTTGTTGTAATTTAAAGTAGATTTTTTGCTTTGTCGATTCAGTAAATTTAGAGTTTTTTTGTAGATTTTAATTAGTTTGATTTTTAATTTTTAGCTTTCATTCTTTCTGAATATTAGTATTGCTTTGCTTTTAATGAATTAGTAGTAGTTTTATTTTTTTTCAGTTTTATTTTTTTTAATTGTAGCTTTTATTTGATTTTTAAGTTTTGTTTTTAGTCGATTTAAAGTAGTTTAATTTTGTTTTCATAATTAACTTCCCTCCCTCGCCATGGATTGTGGGGTAATGGTACAAATCGTACCATTGCCATGTGTGTTTGTGCAATCAGATCAATTATGCTTCATAACAGAATATACATATTAAGATTCTAATACAAGTGATAACGCGTTTTGGAATCTTGTATGTTTTATTCGCCTTTGATACATAATTTATTTGGTTAATGTGTGATTCCCGAAATTGCGTTTGTGTTTTACAGTACATATATATATATATATATATATATATTTATATATATATATATATATGTATATATATATATATATACATATTAGTTATTTAAGTTCAGTTAGTGCATACAGTTAACTCGATTTGTTTTATCAGACTGGTAAACATTTTAAATCTAAAAAATGTATCTATTTATGTGAAAATAGATCAAATATCATTCAATATAAAGTAGATCAAAAAAATTAGATCTAATTTCATTGATATCTGATAAAACCTAATAATTTAATCAAAATGGCAAACTTGTTGAACAGAAGACAAAAAGTGTACGATTTTTATGAATATTGGATGTATTCAGCATTCTATCGATTTGAGTGACGATCGAAAGAGTTATGAAAATCGTAACTGCTGCTTACAAACATGTTCATACGAACTGTATATATTTTTGGATTCTGGTTAAACGGTTAATTTAGTTTTGATTAAATTCGCGGAGTGTATTCAGTGAAAGTGTCTACCATCGATGGATTCGTTAGGTAAAAATGGTAAATTCACATTTTTTTTAAATGACATATTTTCTAATAACATTTTATTTCAGCTATCGAGAAAATCCACATCGATTTCAATCAATTATTTTTTTTAATATAATTTAATTCGTTTCTATTACCTGTCAGTTCTTTTTTAAAAACGATAATGTTTTTAATTTTTATCATTTAATAAACTATCAGAAAATTTCAATTACAATTCCTTAGATAATTCATCGATTTTCTTTTCTTGATTTTTCTTTTATTGCACATGTAAAGATTCAAAAAGTTTCTTACAGCACCTAAAAATACCACCATTAAAATCAAACATAATATTTATATTACAATGAATATCTTGTATTCAAGTGTATTGATCGATTCTCATATAAATTTCTTGCTTCCCAATGACATTTTGTTCTGTCAACATCATCACCAAGCTAAATAGTATACAAACAGCATAATTACCCTTGTGTGAACTGACAGGTTTTTCCATAGTAAATTCATTCATCTAAGATTTACATCTGACTGCAAATATATAGATTTTCAAATATCTATTAGACCCACAATCAGTTTGTTGATTTTCTGATTTTTACTTTCAATATTTTATTTTTATAAATATTTACAGTTGACAGAACATCCAAAATATTTTTTTTTCAATAAATTTCTCTTTTTTTTACAAAATTGATCTATGAAAATTTCTTAGGTAACAGTATTTTTTTAATAATACTTTCAATTTTCTACTACATCTGCAGCCTATTTAACGATTTTCTAATTTACTGATTCAATAATTTACTTTTATGTACATAAATATCCCAGATATCATTCAACAAAAAACCACTTTTCATTAAACTTCATTCTTCATAGAAATTGATCTTTAAACCATATCTCAGATGACAGGTTTTGTTAATAAATTTTCAAGTTTCTGTTATGTCGACAATCACTTCTAGTTTTTCTAATTTTCTGATTCAATAATTTATTTTT
This sequence comes from Acanthacorydalis orientalis, assembly GCA_034766995.1. Taxonomy (NCBI): domain Eukaryota; kingdom Metazoa; phylum Arthropoda; class Insecta; order Megaloptera; family Corydalidae; genus Acanthacorydalis; species Acanthacorydalis orientalis. Next base: position 2,924,209 of record CM068314.1, read on the forward strand.
ATGTACATAAATATATCAGAGATCACTCAACATTTATCTTCATTCAATAAATATCTCTACTTTCATCATATAATACTTTTTCAAACGACATATTTATTAATAAATTTTCTAATTTGTCACTTCAATGGTTCCTTTTTATACATATAAATGATTCAGAGGTCATTCATCTCTGGAAACTTTTCAATACATTTTCTTTCCTCCTATAATAAAATTGAACTTGAAATAATTTGTGTGATCCAGTTATTTTTTTAATTAATCCTCCAATGAATAACAAAAAAAAACTTCAGTAGATAAAAATCATTTATGATTTTTATTAAACATTTCAATATTTCTCAATTTTTATCAGTAATACTTATTAACCTTTGAACCTCCCCTGCATAATTTAAAAGTTTTATTTCAGATAACAAGTTTACCAGTTCTCTCATCCAGGTATTTCTTAAGCCAATCAGTAAAATCAAAGCTTCGAAAATTAAATCTAAATACTTGTATCTTTTGAAATATTAGAGTGTAATATATGAAATTGCGGAATTTGTATGTGAGAATTAAAACTTAATATTTTTAACATAAAATATATTTAATCAAAATAAGCTCTATCAGCTTAAATGGTCTTTTTCCACCGAGAAATTAAATTGTTTATCCCATTTTTATAAAAATAGACATTTTTAGAGCTTGTAAAGTTTTCGAATCCTTGAATCACTTCTGTTTGGTTTCAGATTTTTTTTTATTTCTTAAATAATATTCCAAGTGGCGAAAAAGATGATAGCATGTCGATGAAAAATCTGATAAATAAGAGGGATGCGGTAAAACTTCATAATTTATTGAATTTAATTTGGAAATTATGATTCGAGATGTGTATAGTCCAGCATTCTCTTGCAATAGTATCGGCCCATATCTATTGACTAGCAGTGGCCGTTTTGTTTTTAATTTTTCATTCATGTTGTCGATTTCGCGACAATATGAATCAGCAATTTTAAAAAATAATGGATTATTTCTTTATTTGTCCACCACATAGTAACTGTAAGTTTCTTTTGGTGTGATGATTGCTTAGGTGTGTGACCTGGTGTTTCGTTTGCATTTAACCGTTGTCCAGATCTTTTTCTGTTATCATACAGAATCCACTTTTCATCGCAAGTAATAATTCGATTTGAAAATTGAGTTTTATCATTCCGAATCTCTCGGTTTCTTTTCTTCAGTCCCAGTTTCTAAGCATCTGTCAATGCGTGCGGCACCCACTTATCCCAACTGTTTCACCTTTCATATGGCAGCGAGATGACGAGAAACAGTCATAACATTAACACTTAAATCCCATGCGAGAGTTCGAACTGTTGTACGTGGATTAGCTTCCACTATGGCTCTTAAATGTTCTTCGTTCACAACGGTTTTGTACCTTCCTAGAGTCTCATTATCGAGATTCGTATTGCCGGAAAGAAATTTTTTGAACCATAATTAAATTCTTATCTGGCTAGTCGACCCTTCTCCGAAAGCCCCATTGATATTTCCACCTGCTACCACTGCATTGTGTCCCAGCTTCGAGTCATAAAAAAAGTAGACGTAAATCTTTGTATATATTTCTGGATTCTGGTTAAATGGTTAATTTATTTTTGATTAAATTCGCAGAGTGTACTCCGTGGAAGTGTCTACCATCGAATGGATTGTTTTTTTTTTGTTTTCAGGTTTTCTTTTTCAGGTCCCAGAACTTCAATCTCTTTTTTTTTTTTTTTTTTTTTTTTGTAATTTAAAGTAGATTTTATGCTTTGTCGATTCAGTAAATTAATTTTTTGTACATTTTAATTAGTTTGGTTGTTAATTTTTTGCTTTTATTCTTTTTAATATTAGTATTGATTTGTTTTTAATGAATTAGTAGTAGTTTTATTTTGTTGCAGTTTTATTTTTTTAATTGTAACTTTTATTTGACTTAAGTTTTTGATTTCAGTCGATTTAAAGTAGCTTAATTTTGTTTTTATAATTAACTTCAATCCCTCCTTCGTTGGATTTCGAGTCCTAGATGAATGGTTTTTTTTTCATGTTTTCTATTTCAGGTCCCAGAACATCAATCTCTTTTTTGTTTTTTTGTAATTTAAAGTAGATTCTTTGCTTTATTGATTTAGTAAATTTAGTTTTTTGTTGTTTTCAGTTAAATTGTTATGTTAATTTTTTGCTTTTATTCTTTTTAATATTAGTATTGATTTGTTTTTAATGAATTAGTAGTAGTTTTATTTTGTTTCTATTTCATTTGTTTAATTGTAGCTTATATTTGATTTTTAAGTTTTGTTTTTAGTCGATTTAAAGTAGCTTAATTTTTTTTTCATAATTAACTTCAATCCCTCCCTCGATGGATTTCGAGTTCTAGATCAAAGGTTTGTTTTTCTCTTTATTTTTTCTATTTCAGGTCCCAGAACTTCATTCTCTTTTTTTTGTTTGATATAAGTTAAAGTAGATTTTTTGCTTTTTCGATTCAGTAAATTTAAAGTTTTTTGTAGATTTTAATTAGTTTGACTGTTCATTTTTTGCTTTTATTCTTTTTAATATTAGTAATGATTTGTTTTTAATGAATTAGTAGTAGTTTTATTTTGTTTGTTTTATTTTTTTAATTGTAACTTTAATTTGATTTTTAAATTTTATTTCTAGTCGATTTAAAGTAACTTAATTTTGTTTTTATAATTAACTTCAATCCCTCCATCGATGGATTTCGAGTCATAGATCAAAGTTTTGTTTTTCTCTTTGTTTTCTATTTCAGGTCCCAGATCTTCATTCTCTTTTTTTGTTTATTGCAATTTAAAGTAGATTTTTTGCTTTATCGATTCAGTAAATTTAGTTTTTTGTAGACTTTAAGTAGTTTGATTGTTAATTTTTGCTTCCATTTTTATTTTTTTTTAATGTTAGTACTTATTTGTTTTTAATGAATTAGTAGTAGTTTTATTTTATTTCAATTTTATTTTTTTAATTTTAGCTTTTATTTGATTTTTAAGTGTTGTTTTTAGTCGATTTAAAGTAGCTCAATTTTGTTTTCATAATTAACTTCAATTCCTCCCTCGATGGATTTCGAGTTCTAGATCAAAGTTTTGTTTTTCTCTTTTTTTTCTTTCCTTTTCTTGTCTTCCTGTTATCTCTTTCAGGTCCCAGAACTTCATTCTCTTTTTTTGTTTACTGCAATTTAAAGTAGATTTTTTTTGCTTTGTCGATTCAGTAAATTTAGTTTTTTGTTGACTTTAATTAGTTTGATTGTTAATTTTGTGCTTTCATTTTTTATTTTTTAATATTAGTATTGATTTGTTTTTAATGAATTTGTAATAGTTTTATTTTGTTTCAGTTTTATTCTTTTAACTGTAGCTTTTATTTGATTTTTAAGTTTTTAGTCGATTTAAAGTAGCTTAATTTTGTTTTCATAATTAACTTCAATCCCTCCCTCGATGGATTTGGAGTTCTAGATCAAAGGTTTGTTTTTTTCTTTATTTTTTCTATTTCAGGTCCCAGAACTTCAATCTCTTTTTTTTGTTGTAATTTAGAGTAGATTTTTTGGTTTGTCGATTCAGAACAATTAGAGTTTTTTGTAGATTTTAATTAGTTTGATTTTTAATTTTTAGCTTTAATTCTTTTTTAATATCAGTACTGCATTGTTTTTATTGAATTAGTAGTAGTTTTATTTTTTTTTCAATTTTATTTTATGTAATTGTAGCTTTTATTCGATTTTTAAGTTTTTTTTGTCGATTTAAAGTAGCTTAATTTTGTTTTCATAATTATCTTCAATCCCACCCTCGAATGATTTCGAGTCCTAGATCAATGGTTTTTTCTCTTTGTTTTCAGGTTTTCTCTTTCAGGTCCCAGAACTTCAATATCTTTTCTGTTTGTTGTTATTTAAAGTAGATTTTTTGCTTTGTCGATTCAGTAAATTTAGTTTTTTTTTGTCGATTTCAGTTAGTTTAATTGTTAATTTTCTGCTTTTATTCTTTTTAATATTAGTATTGATTTGTTTTTAATGAATTAGTAGTAGTTTTATTTTTTTTTCAGTTTTATTTTATGTAATTGTAGCTTTTATTTGATTTTTAAGTTTTTTTGTCGATTTAAAGTAGCTTAATTTTGTTTTCATAATTATCTTCAATCCCACCCTCGACGGATTTCGAGTCCTAGATCAAATGTTTGTTTTTCTCTTCATGTTTTCTCTTGCAGGTCTCAGAACTTCAATCTCTTTTTTTGTTTGTTGTAATTTAAAGTAGATTTTTTGCTTCGTCGATTTAGTAAATTTCGAGTTTTTTATCGATTTCAATTAGTTTGATAGTTAATTTTTTGCTTTCATTTTTTATTTCTTTAATATTAGTATTGATTTGTTTTTATTGAATTAGTAGTACTTTAATTTTGTCAGTTTTATTTTTTTTCAATTGTAGCTTTTATTTGATTTTTATATATTGTTTTTAGTCGATTTAAAGTAGTTTAATTTTGTTTTCATAATTAACTTCATTCCCTCGCCACGGATTGTGGGGTAATGGTACAAATCGTATCATTGCCATGTGTGTTTGGTAATCAGATCAATGATGCTTCATAACAGAATGTACATATTAAGGTTCTAATACAAGTGATAACGCGTTTTGGAATCTTTTATGTATTGTTCACCTTTGATACATAATTTATTCGGTTAATGTGCGATTTCATAAATTGCTTTTGCGTTGTACAGACATATATATATATATATATATATATATATATATATATATATGTACTGTACTTAATCCGATGAAAAATTTTCTTGAAATAGAAACCCATTTCATGCTATTATAAATTCGAAAAAGAAAATGCATGATGATCTGATATCAAGATTGAATATCATTAAGACTGTTAACATGGGAACATAAATAATATGTTCAATTACAAAAATAGCAATAAAATGCATCATTCACACAAACTGAATTATCCGGACTTACTTTACACATTTACTGATTTAAACAAGCTTATATTTCAGGAATTCCATGTGACAATTTCAGATGTTTAACAAATATT